>JBBPUA010000042.1:0-45473 GCA_038094355.1 Afroboletus lepidellus | reverse complement strand
GTGAACGGGGAGACCGTCGGTGCTGGCATGTTCGAAGATGCGGAAAAGCTTGTCGGCGAGAAGAGAGGCGGGGAGAGGAAGGACGGGCGCAGAGCCCTGCTTGAGCGCGACGTCGCGGGGAGAGTAGGGGCGGGAGATGTCAGCGAAGCGGGGGCGCGCAAAGTACTCGGCGAGGCGTGCGACGCGTGCATCGAACTCTGCGGTCTCCGTGGCGGGGTCCGGGGGGGCGAGGTGGAGGGAGCGGCGGGGGAGGAGACGGCGGGGGAGGACGCGGGAGATCATGATGGAAATGAACCTAGCGTGGGGTTAGGGTTACGATGGCGTCGGTGTCGGATCGACTCGTCCTCGTCCAGATCCATGTCGACGGATCGTTGCTCCGCACTCGTCGCGATATCCCTTTTCAATAAATATCCACCAAATCTCCACTCTCTCCATCCCCCCCATGTCCTCCCTGCGCACATCCCGCACCGCCCTCGCCCACGCCGTCCTCACCATCCTGCACCCCGCCATCGCCGACGTCCTCCCCGTCCCCCTCCCCGCAGAGCTCCATCTCCTGATCCGCACGCACCTTCGTGTCCACATCGCCCACGCACTCGTGGATTCTCTCCACGCTTCTCTTTCCTCCACCCTCTCCGCTCTCTGCGACGACTGCAAATCCTACTATGCTCACGTATTCGGTCCACACGTCGCCGACTGGCCCGTCGTACGAGCAGGCCGCGGCTGTCGTTGCACAGCCATCGGCCTCCCTTCTCCTCCCCCTTCCCGCAAGACGGACCGTGTCGACGACTGTCTCGATCACGACTCTCCCCCACGGCCTCCTGTCGGTGACAAAGAACCCCCCGCCTACTTCCTCGCCCATGTCCAGCACACCCTCGCGGCCTATGCTTCCATGGACCCTTCCTTCCCTTACACAGATGCGCCGATTGCCTGTAACGCAGATCTCGACACATTCGTCTCCCGCGTTCTCTCCACCTTCGGCTGGACTGCCATTCCGACCACATCACACAGGAACTGGGAATTTGACAACGATGTATTAATCATCCCTTTATCTGCTTCGTCCGCCGGTGATGTTCCGATCACCATAGATGCCCTCCAGATCCATCTCGACCTTGCCATTCATGACGACGTCCTCGTCCGCTCACCACTGCACCCTACCAAGGTCACCTATTTCCCACCCTTGCCTCCTACTACCGCTATAGGCATGCCATATACTCTGCCTTCAGCCTGTTCTGACCAGATCCCGCAGTGACGCGCTACTCTTCTAACCCACTGTCCACCACCCTCGCATCAGCCCTCCTCCTCCTGGCAGTTGCTTCTCCCTTCGCCTTCGCATACGCTCTGCATGCCTCCGCACAGTAGACCTTTGTTGACTCTTGTGCACCGACTGTAATCTGTTTCACACCCACGAGCGTGTTGGCATCTCCTTTCATAGCATGTCCACTCTTCTACAAGCACTTTATCCCGAGCATTAACCTAGATGGCATATCAAGTATTCATACCTTGTCGCGGCTTCTCTTGACATAATAGAGCCGCAGCACACCTTTTGGACTTGTATACAGAATACGCATATACTATTACTAGAATTGTACGAACTCTCTATTCTTGTACCAGTTTCACGTTCAACCATAATTCCGAGGAACCACTTCTGTCCGCGTGGTACGTTCCAAAATCAAGCAGTACGGCCTTCAGGTGCCCTCATGGGATCGAACATGCAGCAGTACTTAGATTTCCCCTGTTTCAACCCATCCGTTATCTAGCCGAGGTGTGGCTTCTTAGTCAAAACTCAACCAAACATGTCGGGAAAATTGTTTCCGTTTTGCCGGAACACCAACTCTTCAACACGCTCTGCTTGTGCAGTTGCATGGCAAAAGGTGCGTTTTATCCCTGGCACCTTCTAAGCCCCCGCGGCGGATGATGAGCAACATAAATTCGATTAGTCTTTAAGACACCTACATGGTTACGACGTATCCTATTTTTCTGAGCCCTGGTTTTGTCATCTCGTTCGCGATGCACTGACGACCTTCTTTATAGACAACCTTGTGCGAAGGGACATTGGTTTACCCTACATCGTTCTTCTCATTCCGAGTCGCACGGGCACCTCGTTTAATGTCGTTCGCTGCAACTGTCATCGGGTCCGTTCTTGTATCATTTGTCTGCCCTACGGTAACTCGTCAATACAAGGCAGAAGCAGTCGAGGCGGTGTGATCTGATCGGCTGAGGCTCGAGGCTTGCACCGCGGTTCCTGACGTCGATTGTAAATGAACCAGCCGATCGCGTCAGATTACAGTAAATCGTTTCGCTGTCTGATCGGAGAGTACTTTGTCGTCCCACTCTAGCCTGGGGAAAATCGGCCATGTACTAAGCATTGTGGCGTTCGGATGAGACAGAGGCAGCGTGGAAAATCCGAGTCATGCCCCTCTGCCAGGCTCACTTCCTTACCAGTTGCCTGCGATTATGGATCCTCAATCGTTCCACATTAACACAGCCCGCGAGCTTTGTTTGCGTCGACATATACGCGAGGTCCTCTTGCCATACGCGCGCACTCACCTCACGTCGAACCATGTCGCATTTACCGAGATGGCCGTGGAGGAGGTAAGTGTCACTCCATTCTTAACACACTCCTGACTGTAATCGTCAAGGTTCTCCTTCAAGTGCTCGAGTACGTACCCATGGCGGATGCAACATCATTCCTCCTTCCTACGGACCCGTTTGAAGTCCTCTCGGGCCACTTGCACTCCATTGATCTTCGCCCTCCAGAGGAGAAATGGGCCACACCGTCGGAACACCTTAGATACCTCAGGTCCATCTTTCGTCCTCCCCCCCGTCCGCAAGATCTCCCTACCGAGACATGCTGGTTTGAGGACGACCATCGTACGTTTCCTCCGTGCATATATGCATGTTTTGATCAGACCTTGGTGCGTGCGTCAGATATAAAACTATCACTCGCATGCAGACCTTTATCCACTCCAATCCTCTCCAAGCGGTCGAGGCGTGAAACTCCAAAATTTAGCGATTCACATTTTCGAGCATCCATCCCCCTCACGATGTCTGCTTTAACAGCATTCCTCCGTCTCGAGTCAGTTTCAGTACAAAATATAGACGACTTTTCCTCACCTCTAGCGGACGATGTCTTGTTTGTCTTATCCTTTCCCCTGCATTTCCAGGGGTTCTAACCCTTTGGATCGCGTGTTCTGCAGAGACCTCCGCTTCAAGATGGACTCTTGCACAGATGCTCTAGTACGACCGTTCCTCAAATCATTTTCGGTTCCTTTTGGGAAATTCGTGGAGAACACACCCCACGTGCTCGAATTTTTGCACCACCAATCGCCTTCACGGTGTCCCCCTAGGCTAGACTCCCCACCTCTGTTCACTCGAATTGCAAAGGAGGGATCCAATCATAGAGGCGCCATGAGCGATTTAAACAATGGTGTCAGAAACCCATTGCGTTTCGCCGACCTGTCCTCCATGCTCCAAGTGGTATCACCCGAATTGATAGACGGCGAAGATGGTAACATCGACAATCAGCATATGGAGGTCATAGATGGATGGGGTACGTTCAGATTACAACAATGGATCTAACACAAAGACTGAATTGGCGCTAGCAACCTTGAGATATTCCTCGCCATCCACACCCTCTTTGCAATCCTCACATGAGAGCGAGGTCGATGAACTGTGGGATATATCGCCTCCTGGGACGCCAGCCACGTCGCTTATGGCTGCCAAGATGGGTGCATTAGCTTTCCCGTGACCTATGCCGAAAACTGATTATACATCCTAGATGAAGTCGAGATCCCTCGAATACGCAAATTCGGACATAAGAACACGCTGGTCAATGGAAGCATGAGAGACAGTGGTCTAGGTGCCCTGTTGACGGTGACAAATAGGTTGGTTGCCCACCCTTCTTTTCAGAGTTTCTTTTTTTGCGCAACAAATTTCTCATGCCATCCCTCTAACCCCATGATATGTCAAGTCCAGGCTTCTTTATCACGTCTTTCATCTCCGCTCCTATTCCAATGCCGCAGACTCAGAAACCAGTCACACACTTAGAAGGCATTTGCTCTGGCATGCACTCTCCTCGCCCCCTGTCACCTGCACAGAACACATCAGATTCGCTCCTTGGACAGCCTCCGACTATCCTCCAGGGAAAAGCCTGCGGGGAACCTACAGTTTCTACTCACTACGTCGAGGACATTGAGGGGCAGCAGTTCGATGACGCAGTCGCAAGCATTTATGTCTCCACGCCTCAAGATCCCCTTTCTTATATCATTGAAGAGAAACTAGACGACAAGGACATCCTACTGATGGATGGTAAGCCGAAAATAATCGATTCAATTAAATAGGTCGTGTACTCCATGAAGCTTCTGGGGGGTTATGCGGACTTCCCTCGATAGCTATTATTGACCCCTATCGTTCGACGTGCGTGCTGACTTCAAATGTAGTCCCAAATCTTCCACCTCCAACAACGCACCCTAGGGACCTCACTCTCTTTCCTGCGGGAACCCAAAGTTTTGTCGTACCAAAAGGAGAACTTACACCCCTTGATATTGCGAACCACGAAATTAACGCTGTCGGGCCTACGGCATTCCTGCGGCCAGTCAAAGGAATCAAACCTCTGGCACTTGATCTTTCATGGATGTTCGTTTCCTTCCTTTTTTTCAGAGTTCTTGTCCGCCCGAATTCTTTGGTTTTATCTCCCCTAGTAACATCTTACGTATTTTCCAGACCATTTAAGTTCGGAAAAACAATTCCAACCGACGAGGAAGTTGCAGGAATTGCAGGGGCCATTCAATTGAATGCTGGAGTCCAAGGACACCGCGACGAGAAGTATGAGAAATTGGCCAGCATTCTTTGCAACTCAGACGCCCCTCCGATATCCGAGTCGGCCGAAAATGCTCAATCGACATTAATCTGGACACGTGGATGCGAAGAGCTTGGGACAAGCCCCGTTCCGAAGCGAGCCGAGGAAAGCGGACACGTCGAATACCTGCTCACACAACGAGAGAGGAAGAGAGCATCCGGCGCCCGCCTCGCGCCTGAGGCGGAAGCCGAGGTTTATAGTTGCGTGGACACCGAGCAAGGTGCTGTGCCGTGGCCTTACGATGGAGATATCCTCACCCAGCTCGAAAATCTATCTCGTCACGAAGAATACCAGGACTCGCTAGACGCGTTCGATCCCATGGAATACCTTTCTTGCAATCGAACGGACCATGCCCTCGATGACTCCGGGATCAATATCGCGGACAATAATCTTGGCCAAGTTTCAAGTAGCGAATTTGGGGTCCCATTTCTCCTTTTGCACTCGTTTCAGGACGACTCGCTTCACAATGTGAATATATCCGCGGCTAACGAGCACGTCGACAATCGAAGCGAAAACAAGGAAAATGTACCTCCTGGGGATTTAGATCAACCCGATGCCACTGCAAGCCAATACGATTGGAGTGGCTACTTCGAGTTTCCTGAATCCGAGACTTTCGAGCCACTTTCGTTCCCGTCGCAAAGCCAGCTACCAAGACGTTCAGACGATCTCACACAAGGTGGACCTCCGTTAACTCCGAGCGATTCGGGCCATGCCAAGCGGCCCAAAGATCGTGTTGTTTCAACAACTGAATGTGAACCTACACACTCAAGGGTAACAAAGCGGCGCAGACTAGACGACCTCGTTCCGGCAACATCCAAGGATCTGTTCTCTACGTTCATCGGGCTTCGCAGTCAAGCCATGTCAAGCGATCGAACCATGGAGCACCATGAAACCCGAAATGATACACCGACACCGCATGATGCACTAGAAACTCTCAAACAAATACTCCCGCGAGGCACTCCAGATGACGTGTTTGATCAATACACGGTTCGTCTTCCCAACCCTTGGATTCCTGCCGCAGCGATCCACCGCTACTTCGCTTCCATGACTCTCATACAAAAACGCGCGTTGGTCCGTGAACTGCAGGGTCACCATTGCCGAATTGATCTCGTCGAGCGATATGATCTCGGTGGCGCTGACATCGTCATTGATGCGGAATCTAGCGTGTTGTTCATCCCACTGCTCGCGCTGCCAGCACATCTCGAATCTACTGTCGAACGAATCTCTCGTGAATCGTGGCGTTATTCGCACCTCCTCGTTGTTCTCGAGGCGTTTCCCAGTGCGAAGAGCTATAGGGTAGATCGTTTGCGCGACGATAGACCAGGCGCATACGCTTACACGCCCCCGATATGTAAAGCTATCAAGAAGCTGAGGCGAACCTTGGCGATTGCGGAAGGCTGTGGTACTATGAATCCACGATGTACGGTTACCTGGGCGTTCGCGAACAACGTCGAAGAAGCTGCCAAGTTTGTAAGGTGCTTCGGAGAAGAAGCGTGTGCAATTTCAAACCAACGTGGTCGTCAACTACTCTGGGACGAACGAGAATGGTTGGAAGAAGAAGAGCGAGAAGTGAGTCTCTCGATCGCCCTCGCAGGGTTTTTTCCGGGCACGCGCCATTGATCTGGCTTGCCTTATCTCAGGGAGAGTTGGACCTCGCCAGAGTGCAGGGCATGAACGCATTTGCAGCGTTCGTAATGCTATATGATAGGTCGTTCGACGCCATTCTAGATTTGTCCCCTGAAGCTCGACTGGCCGACTTCGGTTCGCTGTTAGGCGAAGAACGTATGGTATGTCGATCATTGTCTCTCTTCTGTCTTGACCCTAGCCCCACGATGCAGACGGTGTTGAATGCTGCCATTGAGAGCGGAAAGCAGCAATTCACCTCTGACGTTGGGGACTCAGCTGTCGACCCTGGATGCTGATGTAGTTCAGACGTACAATGGGCGGATAGACCAGTCACCGCCTGAATATGGGCTAATATTAATGTAATCGCTACTAACGTGACATCACAGTTGTAACTAATACGCATACGCCTTGCGTGGCGTTCTCTGCGGATGCAATAGTTCAAAGCCAGTTTAGACACCACGGGAGCGCCTCATGCGGAGATGAGGTACGTCCACTCTGCTTTTACGTCCTCTGCGGCTTCTAGTTGGCGAAGCACCTATATGGAGGCAAGCACTGATGGCACGTCCGAACGTGACACGCAAATACGTGAGGAAAAAAACAAGCCAAGAACAATAAGGGGCCCGATTTGTTCGATATCCAACCTGCCCTTCAAACAGTACTGATACACTGATGGTGCATAGAAACCTGCATAGAAACCTGCAAACATCACCATAGATTGAATATGAACTGCACAGAGGGGGTCACAACAGGCAAGTTTCCCATGCAAGGATTTGGGATACCTTGCGCGATTTTGTAATCGCGGACTTGATCATCTCTGATAGCTTGCGTCTTTGTGGTTTTGGCTCTTGGACATCGTTGACGCTATCCCCTTGCCATCGGCTCTTCGTACGTGTGAGACTGAGGCGACTCATGATGCGCTTCTTCTCTACTACGGTAGGTACCGCATCTTCTGCTGGCCCCTCTTTTTCGAGGCCTGTGCTCTCTCTCGAAATGGGTGGCGTCTGCGTCTGCTATGAAATTCAGGACCTGGAAAAACACGTGAATGACTACGGAATATGACTTACGCCCAGGATGTCCTTCAATGTTCCCGTCCTTTGAGGGCCTCTCTGATCCCCTACAATATGGCCTTCCGGAGGAAATACCATGGGGCGCTGACAGGGGGCTCACTATGAAGTTTGTCATAACTGAGGTAAGCCTTACCTCGAGTAGCGATGCGCCCTCGCTATCAATAACCAGTCCCGAATCCAAGCTAGCTTGTGGCAGCTCCCAGATGTAAATTCGGGAATCGCTGCACGCAGTGGCTAGGAGTCGGTCGTCGCTCGAGAAGGAAATACAATTAACTTCATTAGGGTGCTCGAGGGTTGCCATCTGCTCAAAGGTTGTGGCATTCCATAGTTTGACGGTGCTGTCGCTGGAAGCGCTTGCCAGGCAACCGCCATTGTGCGAGAAGGACAGGGAATATATGATGCTTTCGTGCGCGCGCACGGGCTCCCCGATGATGTGGCCAGTGGAAGCATGCCAGCGACGAAGGACGCCGTCGCCGTCGCCAGAGAGAACTTGGGTCTCATCGCGTGACCAGGTGATTGCCCAGATTGGCATGCCATCTGCCCGCATAGGTCCGACGAGCAGCCTCCCTGACTCCCAGTCCCAGATGCGGAGGCAGCCATCCCCTGAACCCGTGAGTAATTTGCAGTCCCTCTTGGAGAACTTGACGCAGTTGATCTCCCTGTCGCCATTAAGGCAGGCTTCGTCTCGCACGATGCGTCCGCTTTGGGTATCCCAGACGTTAACATTGTGATCGAAAGATCCACTGGCAAGGTAACGGCAGTCACTTGAGATGTCAAGAAATCTGACACTGCTCTTGTGACCCTTCCAAGGGCCGTCAACGGCGGACAAGATGTCGACGTCCCAGACGTTGACGGATCTGTCGAGGCCGCCGCTTGCGAGTCGCTTTCCATCCTGAAATAAAGCGAGACAGAAGACCGGGCCACTGCTGCTCCCCAAAATCACTTCGGATTCGTGGTCGAGGTTCCAGAGACGAATGGAACCGTCGTTGGAGGCGCTGACGAGCTCCTTGCCGTTTGGTAGGAAAACAACGGACCAAACGATTTCGCTGTGCCCGCCGAGCCTTCCAGCAGGCTGTGGGCGTGGGAGGTGGTTGAGAGAGAGCGAAAGCATCGTAAGGCACCGCCCGAGCTAGGGGACTGACAGGGTGGAGAAAAGTGATTCGGTCGGGGAAGCTTGGGAACCCAGGGTCTCCCCTGGACAACCCTAAGACACCACGCTGGTCCTGGGTATCACGCATGCCGGACCAGCAGGCGGACGGCAGGCGGTACCAGATCAATGACTGGGATTCCAGACTTGATTGAGTGATTCGAGGTGCCAGGGAAAGTGAAACTCGGACCCCTGAGTGGGTTGGCGCTGATAGCTCGTGGGAGCGGACCACGAGACGCGCCCTTTTTTAACCCCGTATCGTCGTCGCTGGCTCTCCTTTGGCCTTGGTCGCATCCCGCGTGCGCATCATGTGGTGAATGAGGTGTGGGAAGACGGTGGGCGTGGATTGCCCTGTAAGGTTTGGATCGAGTCGGACCTCGTCGCCTCGTCGCTCACACGCGTGTTCGTCCTCTGAAGCTGATTTGTCGAATCCTCGCTGGAATGAACTCCGAGTCGCTGGGATCACTACGCCCTCTCAAAGCAAGACGTTCGATTGAACGACCTGGGCCTCAGTCTCCTAACGTTCCGCAGCGAGATTAACCACGATGCACGCGGTCGGCCCGATCGACGAGGTCCCTGCGAGTCGTGCTGCAGCAGCAACGTTACGCTTTGCCATCGGACGTGGAGCGAGTACCGCTTTATGCATGAAATCGAATTCCTAGGCCGTCGGAAGGTCTCCTTGACGCCAGAACCAACTCCCATTCTGCCTCATGACGCCTACAAAAACAAAACTACCAGGCATATGCAGAGATTGTCCGTGCGAGAATATTAAAGTAAGGTCCACTGCGAATGCGACGTCATACTTAGTCCCAAATAAAAAGATGGCCAGCCATCGAGTACCATACAGCATGAAAAAACACTCAAAACTTGATATCGTCCGCGAGACCCATCACGTGCGCAGGATCCACCTCCTTCTTGATGGTCGTCAGCCTTTCGATGTTCATCCCATATATTGCCTCGAGGGGCGTATCACCAAGGGCATAATTTCCGTAAAGGGAGAGTCGTTCTGTGATTGGTGTATTCGCCAGGAGGGTGGCTGCACTTTGCTTAATTCCTGCTACCATCGCTTCATCCGTCGTTCCGTCACCAGACCATCCAAAGACGATGCTCAGGGGCGAGAAGGGCGACCCCCTCGAGCCAGGCCATGCTGAAGGTGATGTGCTTCGGCTGTAGACACTAGGAAGGATTGGCTCTGCATTAAAGGTGACATATCCGTAATCCAGGGGAAGATTGTTTCCCCAATGCTACCATACAACGCGCGACGAATAAGTGCACGAGGAGATGCCCGTCACCATAAACTCACGACGCTTTCGTTCAGCATGATGTTCAAAAAGTCTTCGGGGTATTCGAGCACGGAGATCGTGTTGAATGCGGATCTACTCGGAACAAATCGGAACAAAGGTCAATGCGACATCCGGCAGTCTGCCAGGGCGAATCCTCACCGCAAGCCAAAAGTCGAATTTGCGTTCGAACATTGCACAAGCGAGGAGAACGATCGAGTGAAAACGTCCGTGTCGCTGGTGTCAGTCAGAAAACCATCGAACAGACCACCAGGCGGAGACGGGCCATCATAGAACAAAATCGCCACGATGACCGCCTAATTGATTGATGTTAGCATCGGTTTTCACATGGGATCCATTAATGCTTCACAAAGGGTCCGACGCATATGGCGAGTGGCGACTCAACGTGGTGAAATTGGAAACATACCAGGCTCGTGTTCCCTAGCTGGGCGTATCCGTATGAAGTGAGGACGCTTGCCTTCGGGTCCGTGTTATTCGCAGCAAACTCAGCAGTTGCTTTCGTCAGCCGATCGACTTGTGATGCGTTGTAGGTGACGGTGCCACCCTGTCAATGTGGAAACAGCCGAACATGTCATTGGGCGACCGATCAGTGACAGGGCGGACATTCGCTTACCCAAACTTGGGTTTGTGGAAAGGCCTTGAAGGTGAACTGGGTTACGATGCCCTGCCGTTTGCGCCGGTTGAGCGCACAGATCCTCACCAAACGTACGCCATACTTACGAAGTTGTTGAACCCACCCTGTAGACGGTCAACCCGCGAACAACGATCGAAAGGCACATGAAGACATACCTTGAGTGCAAAGAACAGATCCTCCTCGGAAGCGGTGATGTCGGTCACATCACCGTTTGGCAATACGAGCTCGAATGCTTCAACCGTGTCGATGGTTAAACCGACTTGATTCGCATGCCAAGAGTAGCCTAGTTGCACATGGCCGCGGACGGCTCATCAAAACGATGCCGGCCAAAGCGCACGCGAGCGGCTCAACTTACCACCACCTAGTGTGAAACCAGCCACGCCGATTCCCGAGACCCGACCGCCCGCAACGTTCATTCCGTGTGGTTCCAAAGAGGCATACACGTCATCCCAAATCAGGCCGGCCCCTATCCTGGCCGTCTGTGTAGCGTCGTCGTATGTCACGTTTGCGAAGCGATACATGGCAATTTGCACGCCGGGAGTGGACGAGAAACCAGGATTCAAGGTGTGGCCACCGCCCTTGACCTATACGACATCGCCCCGAGATGAGCGGCACAGACAAAGAGAAAAAAAAGTCGCTTCTGAAACTAACGGCAAATGGACACCCAGTCCTCCCCAAGATCCGAAGCTAGCGAACGCAGTGGACGCATTAGCGAGGGCGCATGACAAGAATGGACACGTACGGCAATACCGACGTCTTCGGCCGTACCTGGCTCAAAGGAACAGGCGGCCGATTGAGTACTCGAGACAGCAAAATGGCTTATGTCGCTTGGATATGGTTCCGTCCCTGTCGGGCGTGCATGTCAATCGTGCAGGAACAACGGCTGCAGCGTTGCCGGACCATTGTAGAATACCCCCGAAGCTGATGAGACCGACGACGCAATCTCTGAACAGACCGCAGGCATGTCGATTGACGTTGGGTTCCAGGCCCGAGAGCGCGGGCCCGAAGTAGTTGGAGTGGCCCCGCGGCTACATGCCAACAAAGACCCCACGAGCACAGCTAGCGAGGTCAGTAGCGTCCGCGTCATGTCAATGAAACAGGGGGAGAACTCAGAAGGTCAGAAGGTCAAAGGAATTGAGCGACAGGTGTCATCAAAAAGACCCTGCTTTTTCATCGGGGGCATGGAAATTAGTCTGTTCGCAGTCAGACGGCCTTGAGGTTTGCGTCAAGCCGCGCAGCCGGGCCCGGCGAGTATACCGTTGTCATTATTGACCAATGGATTTCCACTTGCCGAACAGCGGCTGCGAAAAATGTGTCACGGGCGTACCTGCCTGCGAACCCGGGGCGTCGTCGGTCCTACTTTGAGCACGGAAGTGATCTCGGGCGGTGCAGTGTGGCGTGCAGGACCTAGGCACGCACCAAGCATGCATTCAGGGAAGCGGATGTTGTGGATCAACGAAGACGAATATACAAAAATAAGGAAATAGCAAACGAGCAAAGCAAGAGGGACGAAACAACTAGCTGAGATGGAGACGGGAGATACGTGGTGAAGGAATCGACCTAGAAAATCCGTTCATCGGAAGCGTCAGCGGGAATGATCTCGCAACAATGCTGGTCGTGCTCCACGAAATGTATCACAAGTAAATTAAACATGGACAAACCAAATATGCAGGGTTACTCATGGTCCAATGTCATATACGGATAAGTCAAATTTGGGTGACCTTTTGGAGGAACGACCTCAAACTGGGACGTCTCGAGGATTTCCGCTTGCGAGTCTCGAGAAAGGGCGGAGAATTGCGATTGAGATGACGATGCAGACCCTGGTGTCACAGGAGATCGCAGTGGAAGTGTCGATAGCAATTCGTGTGATGCTGACGATTGGTGACGACCCGCCTTTGACCGGGCTGCAGACTTCCGGCGCTCGATGAAATTACTCCCAGTTCGAACGTGGTTTGATGAAAGATACTGTTCTGGAAGTTGAGGACTTGGCGGTATATTACCGTCTAAGATACTCGGTCGTCTCGGTTTGATCGTCTCATCGGAGACGGGTCGTTCAGAGCTCTTCCGCGGCTCAGGTCCCATTGGGTTCTGTGATCCGCCAGCGACAGACTTCCAGGACTTCAGTATGGATTTACGAAAACCTGGTTTCTCTTGAGGGGAAGCGTTTAGGAGAACAACTGGTGAATTCGGTCGAGAGCCTGAAAGGGAGGGTCTTGAAGTATATGGTGATTCCTGATCAAGCTGTAGCTGACCCGGGTGCATCTTTCCGCTTGAACCTCTCGTCAGAGCGTTCGGGACAGGCGGTGCCATGAGTTGTTCAGTGTTTGATGAGAGTGGTGAACTGGAAAGCTGAAAGTCTGTCCGTGCAGGTGTGGATGGTTGAGACAGTGCACTAGATGATGGTTTACTCTTGCGCCACAACTTCTTCAGACTTTTCACACTGACGAGTGGTGCGGTCGACCTAGTGGTCTCCCCTACAGTGGATGAGTCTGCAGAAAAGCGGCTCGAGGGAGTCGCCGAGTTGACTGGTCCGAAACCATCATCTATGGACGACACTGACGGCTTTGAGCCGGGAGGAGCATGAGAAAACGCTCGCGCCACGGGGTCCCAATAGCTTTGTATGGGAGCCACGTCCGTCTCGTAGACAGATGGGTGACGACCAAAAGGATCTGGAGAGAGGGGAATCGGGGAATCAGAGGGGATGTTTGCATGGCGAGAAGGGCGAGGTATCGTTGCTGAGTACATGACCTGTTCGAGTTCTCGACGTCGTACTTGGCTTTCGGTTGGAACAGTAGGAGAAGGGCTAGGCGCGGGCATGAAAGCCTTGGGTGCACCAGTGGAAACGCCATTTACGGCTAGTCTCGGTGGTGAAGGGGGAAGATTCGCAGGTCGCGTAGGAGAACCGTTGGCTGTCTTCGCCACGGATGCATATGGGACGGATGGCCACGCTTTATGTAAATGGCTGACAGGTGGTCTTCCGAAGTCTTTAGGTGCGGTAAGAAGTGGTTAGAGATAATACGTACTCGGGTGGGGCTGGCGTGCGCGACTGCGATGCAGTCGAGAGATTTCGGTGATGCATCGTCGAATTCTCATCTAGAATTGCCGTCTTCAATTGCTGCGGTGAGAATTGAGCAAGGGTCTGAATCGCTTGTCAGGTTACTTGTCGGCTAGCGCTGTAATATCGCATACCCGCTCTATCTCATCTAACTTCGCTTTCATGAGATATTGACTGCGCCGCCGGTCGTTGGGGTCATTCTCATCGTACTGCAATAACGTGCGGTCAGTCAGCATAGCAGTCGAAGTGAAGGAATAAATGTCGGACCTCTCCGTCATCATCTCCGAAATCCAGACCAAGGTCTAGGTCTTCAAATACTGTACCACCTCGTTTCTCTTCCACGGGATTACGCGATCGGTGATACTCTTGCTCCAACTCTAGAGACAAGCCTTCCTTGTTGCGGAAATCATCAGTGCCTCCCTCTATCGAGTCGTTGGTTGGCGTTTTAGGTGCCAGGACCAAAGGTGGGGGCATAGGTCGCTTTGCAACAACAGGTGATGGCGACGACCTTTGTTTAAATTCATCGGAAACTGGAATGGATACGTTAGGAGGGCGTGACATTCGTCGCATGATTTCCAGAACTTCGTCGACATCATTTGTTCCACCACTTTCCTCCTGTGTCTGTTCAGGAAGCGTGAGTGACGTTGCATCCAATGCAAGTTCTACCGCATTAGGGTTGTTGACCTGCCGTCTTACCCCACTTGATTCTGCACGAATGTCCGTCCAGGTCTCGGCATCCGTACCAAACACGTCGCCTAATGGGTCATGTCCCGTCGTAGTAGTCATTCCTGTGGCTACTGGGTCCGGAGATTCCGAAAGAGGCGCATATTCTTGAAGTTGCTCTCCTTCATCGGAGTCCTCCTGAGAGCGCAAAAATGGTGGTTTATGCATCCTTTGGACCAATTTAAGGTCACATGGAACCCGCTTCTCGTCCACTGAGCTACTCGAGTCGAGGGTATGTGACCGAGAATCAGAACGGTGGCTAGAACGGCTCTCCGTCCTCCTTCCACGCCGACTGCGTACCCAAGGCTCATACCAGGTAGCTTTCCGTCTGTCAATGTCAAATTCTACCTTGGCAAGGATCGGTATGATTGAAGATGAATTTAACCCGGGTAGCTCGATATCCGGAGGCTCGTGCTCTGACGAGCGGGAGGTATCCGGAGTGTCTGGTGCCGACTGCGGTGACGAGGCGCCCGCGGATTTGTCATGGGATCGGATATCTGACACGGATGACGCGGCGGAGGCGGAGGTGGAGGGGGTTGTGGGATACACGAGAGGACGTGGATGTTCAGTCCGCGTAGGAGTGACCAGAGGCCGTAGGGACTGCGCTAGGCCGTTGGACACTAGAGTGACACCGAGACCCAAAGGATTGGGGGTCCCAGTCCGGGATAGGGCGATCTCCTCTCGTTCTGCACGGAGCACTCTTGACCATATGTGTTGCCATATCTCGTCTGACAACCTCGGACCCGGGTCCCCTCCGCTAGTGTCACCGCAGTGTGGAGAAGGCAAGGGACTGTTTTGCCTGCTCTGCGGCGAGGCGGTCACGAGGTAAAGGACGATCCCGATCGTGCTGGGCAAAGCATATTCCCTTGCGATGACGACCAGCTGCGCTTGGAGGGTCGATTGCAGCGCCACGAGAGTGCCACGGCGGAACTGGGTATGATATCCAGACGCAGACGATGGAGGAGGGAGAAGCTCGGTGGAGTCGGACGTGTCGGTGTCATGAGGGAGATGCGCTGGAGGTATTACGTGTAAAAGGTACTTGGACTGGGCCGGAGATACCAAGTTAAGGGAAGTGGCAGCAGATGGCGTGACGGAGCGCCAGGGGAGATCAGGATTTGATGGAGATGGCGAATTGCCTAAATTAGTTTGAGGGGAAGATAACAGGGAAGTAGACAATATCATCGCGGGCAACGGCGTGGGGACACCGAGAGCGTTGGCCAGCTTTGCGAGACGATGGGGCGGAAGAGGTGCGCGAGGCCGCCCCGGAGCAGGTGCGGGGCTCGCAGAGGAAGGCAATCGCATGGCCGTCTGTCGTACAAGAGCGTATCCAGTGAGACGATTCAGAGCCGAGGCGCACTGAATCGGCGGATGGTGTTGAGCGGCGTCGGGGGTAATAGCACGGAACGCACCTGGACCTGGAGCAGCTGGGGCGGGCAAAAACATAAAACGGCGAGCCGTGTGTCGTCGATGGCGGCCCCAGACGATGCCAGACGTTCGCCGACGTCGCCGAGCTCAATGTCAAGCTAGGGCTAGAAGAAACTCGACAAAATGAAGTGAGCTCACGTGACCTTTGTGCGGGGGCTAGCAACGACCGTCCAGGCCACTCATTATTATTGTGCTGCTCCATTCCGTCGCTCATTGTCGAGACGGACGAGCATGTGCGACAATGGGCTCGTCGTGTTTCGGACAAGGTGACACTTCAAACCTCTCCATCACGACGAGTGCTCTGGCAACCCTTTTTTGCTGGATCGCAATCTGGTACAGTCCCCGTGACTGTGTGGACCCCGTTTTCCACAGTGACGACTAGTTAATCGATAGGCACGATCTGTATCTAGTACGGGGCCCGGTTAATGAAGAGCGAGCTCGTGAGAAGGGCGTCGGACTGCGCGCTTGGGTTTTGCGCGTAAACGAGGATCACGACCTTGGCGACCCCATTGTCCTTTCTTCTTCTCTTCTTCGACTCGTTTCTTGCCCTTTCCTACACGATCTCGCTGTCACCCTTTTTCATTTCAGTCCACGACCCACCCACGACCCGCAGACGATGGATCAGCACCAGCAGCACAACCAGCACATCCCCGATGATCACAACACAACCCTCGCTCAGACGGGGCCTTATGCTTATTATCCTGCCGAGCACGACTCCTCTTACTCTCTCGCGTACAACCACCAGATGCACCACCAGCACTCTTATCCGCTTCAGCATCCTGCCACCCATCCGCGTGGGTACCTTCCTCACGTTTTTTACTCGCCTCTGCCTCATGTTGATCTGATAACCGGCTCGTGTACTTTGTATGTAGGTCATCTATCCGCCCCAGACCTCCATCAAAGCCTGCAGTTCCATAATCTCAGCCTCATGTCCACGCATCAATATCCTCCGCCACCCGTGTACACTTCATCGCCACAACATGTGTCAATGGCCCTGCCTGCAGGCTCTCCCCCTCCGCCCTCTCCTCACATGTATGATCCCTTGTCCCCTCCCATTTCAGGATCAGACACATCAGCGGACGGCATCTACCACCATTCGAGAAACAGCAGCGGGACTGGCTCCCCTTCATCGTCCAGAGGTACCAGCTTAGTACATCGCACTTCCCTACGTTACAACCCGACCCCCTCTCCAACTACGAGCTCTTCTGGCAGACGCGGTCGTGGCCGTTCCTTAAACGACTCTGACGACGAAGATATGGGTGCGACCTTTGTCGAGAATCTCGCCCACTCTCGCAAAGAGGCCACCCGACGGCAAAGGATCGAGGCTGAGCAGAGGCGCAGAGACGAATTACGCGACGGCTATGCGAAATTGAAAGACGTCCTCCCTGTCTCAAACCAGAAGAGCAGCAAGGTGTCGCTACTCGAGCGAGGTACGCTTGTTCGCTGCGCCGTGATCATTGTCTCACTCGCATCTTTCCTTCAGCAACCAACCACATTATCTTCCTTGACAAGTCCACTCAGGAGATGCAGGCCCGTCTCCTTGTGCTGGAACAGGAAGTTCAACGGTTGCGCGCCGTCAACGAAAAAATTTCCCTTGGGGTCAATAGCACACCCCCGCCCGCCAACCATGGCGTTGGCGTTGACAGCAGGCCGCTGTCCCCTCCACCCGAGCCAGCGATGCCGGGCCACTCGCTCACCCACGTGCAAGGACAGGAGCCTCCGCGAGAAGACTCTCGCAGTCCTGCCGCATCGGAAGGATACTGAATGGAATCTGAATCAAACGCGCTGCCATGACGGACGTTATCCCTTTTCCATCCTCTTTTCATTGTTTTCTTCCCGTTCTTGCTTCAATGCATATTCTGTATTTTTGTATTCCTGCTTTGGGCGAAGCTAAGGGAGAAGCGACGACCCTGCTCGAACAAGACTTGTCGAGCTTCCGGCGCTGGTCGCACAGCGCGGTGCGCGAAACCCGCTTTTTCAAAACACCCCTTACCCCCCCATCCTTTCCCCTTCGCCACGCTGTCAACGACGACGTTGCTGGCCCGCTTCTCAAGGCTTATCTCGTCGATCCGAGCGCGCGGTCGCTTTCGGCTGTACTATCTCGTCGATCGATAAGCCCATCGACTTCTTTTCCGCCCCATTTTTTCGTCTGCCATCCCCGGCGGATTGGTTGCCGTTCGCACAATCTCCCTTGCGCCGTTTTCCTGGTTCATTTCTCGTTTTGTTATCTCTCACTCACGCTGCGCCCTTTCTCGACGACCAATCATCCGCTCATCGATACCATTCGACACCTCATGCGCCGCTCTACATCATCTGTGATTGGATGTCACCTCGCTACGACCGCTGGAACGACCGAACGACCGACCGAACGATTCTTGACGAACACTTGACGAATTCACGCGACGGAAGAAGCAAGGAGCATGCGCCGAGTTTTACGAAGCTCACCCGAAGCGACTCGTGGTGGTCATCTGTTCACCCGCCCGATTTTCGGAAGGGGGATCAGTTGACCCTGGGAGCCACCGTTGTCGCCGGGTGCCCGCTCTAGCAGTGGGCTGGAGAAAAAAAAAGAGGTTCACCGAAGGAGGGATGGTGATGGACCGTTTTCGAAAGGACTGATGTCACACTCGTCACCAGTACAGCAAGAGCCACTGTCTTCATAGTCACAGCACATGCAATATCGTATCCTTTTCTTTTTACAATTCGAAGCCCCCCCTAGATGAGCGGGTTGATTGTCTGGTGCCAGGGTAAGAATAAAGGGGGAGTCGGGCGAGGGAGACCCTCGATTGCAATCAGGCTGAGCAAACTGCGGGAACCCGTATACCACAGATCAACGAAGCGGCAACCCTGAGCGAATTGCGTTACATCGAAGCAGCGGATGCTGCTGCGCAAAGGTGACTTGGACATTACCGGACGTCTGCCATATCAATGTTGACAACGTGACGTAGCTTGCCAAGGGTCCTCCACCAAATGACGAAGCGAACGCCATCGGGGACTGACGAACTCGGGCAAAGCGTTTACGGTCGCGAAATTAGCTCGCTGCGTGCCTCGGCGTCTGGGTCAAGGTTCGAAAGAGGGCATCGTTGAATGTGAAATGACGGACGCGGCGCAATTCTAGTAGGTAAATACGGTATGGCCACGGGGGAGTCGGGGTTTCCACGCCAGCTGCACCTGGTTAGCGTGACGACCCTGGATCTGTGGTCATGAATACAGGATGACTGGACCCGGACGCGTCACTGGACCCGTCGGAACTTGCGCTAAACGGTCGAGAACGCAGCGTGATGCGATTTGGGCGGAGGGGTTGTGTCCGGTTCTCCGGGGCGCGCGCCGGACCGCGGGCATAGGACCACCGACCCTAGACAAACACACAGTCTAATGTCCCCTGTGGAGAGCAGCGTCTGGACATCGGGATCAGTGCCATCGGGCCCGAGTATGGAGACGCCATCGTCACAAGATGGAGGGATTGCCGTAGGCAGAACCCGCACGAATTCAGCAAGCCTGCGAGACCTTCCCGAAGAGGTCAAACGCGGCGGAGATGAAATAGGCAAAGTCTGCCAACGCTCGTTCCATTCTCTGATGGCAGAGAGAGCTGAAGCGCAGGGATTGTCAAAAGAGGGAGAGATGTGACAGGTGCACGTCGTTGTCAGTGGCAGAAGGAACGCCGCATGAGTCATGTGCACGTCGGCAGAGGGTCGTCGTCGTGCGAGGCGGGGAGAAGCCGCGACCATGGTTGAGTTCAGGCGGTGCGGCAGATCTTGGAGAGTCACATCAACGGCTGGCTGATCATCGATCCCTTCCGTGCACTTTGGGAAAGTTGCCCAGCGAGGAACATGTCACGCTGTCACCCTTTCTGATCCCACGACTCGTCCTACAGGTGGGCCTTGTTTTTGCCGCCAACTGAACCCGCCACCCACAGGACTTTGTGACCTGGGCCTGCGCTCAATCAGCGCACTCTGTTTGGCAAGCGATCAAGGGACCATGTCATCCCTTTCATTTGCAGGCTTCTCGAATGGAAGGGGAATTCCAAATACAACATCGCCGGCCGTGGCTCGTCCTACCAGATGGAATATTCTCTCGCCCTACTCACCCTTCACTCAGAGCGATCAGATCGTTGGTCCCAGCGACTCGTCGTGGTCTCGAATCTGCATTTGTTTTGCTATGTCTATCTTGGGACGCGCTGGATTGCAATCTATTCCCGACAGAGCAGCCCACGCAGCTGATGCGCCTTCTTTACGGCGTCCTTCGTTCGCTAAGCTATATGTTCCCGTGCCTTCATCGCCTTTTAACTGGATTTAACCCGCCGCAGATGGCACATCGTGCAGACGGCAATGGTCCACCGGCAAGTAGGCGTGCACCTAACGTGAGCAGAAGAGGCACACGCTCGACATCTGTACATCGATACTGGGATTCCAGAAATCTCCCGATCAACGGAGCAAGGGGACAATGTATGAGGCAATGCTTCCTTACCTCCTCTCCGTGCCAGACAAGGTTGGTGTGAACGCCGCGGGGAATGAAGCGTTGCGCAGAACCAAGGTCCGTGACAGAGTGTCGGGAGTGCGAAGCACCCGGATTACCAGAGAGGGTGAGCGACACCTTGCTGGAGCGTGTCCTTGCTTAAAGTCTAATTACGTGGGCGGGGTCACGTCATGCAATCTGATGGGGACCGGTGGATGCGTTGACCGTCCAACGACCTATGATAGCGCTGGGCTTCGACTGCTTCGTAGAGATCTCCGGGTATGACTCAAGGAGATAATTCGATCAGTGACGTTCATTTGGAGTGTGGGCAGGGAGCGATGGAGAATGTCTGATGCGGTGAATTGGAAGTGCAAGTGGAAACAATAGTATGAAGGGTGATAACACAAGTCACACGGATCTGCGTATGTACTATGACTTCAGTGTGACGGCAAGGAAAATTTGTTTCCGTGCGACTCAGGACGCACTAAGACCCTGGGCGACTCGGAGAACAAGGAAGGATTCTACGAAGGTCAATTATTTTACATTTTATTTTTTCGGAAGAAGGGTGTGTGATAAGATGTATATTTGGAGAAGAAGACGAACGTGACAGGGAAATGAAGGGCGAGCCGAGATTGCAGCGTGTGGATAACGATCGGTGGTATGGTATGATGGCGTAGCGCGAGATGAAGAAAACGTTGCGATGAGGGACACATGTCGCAGGGGCTGGGAATGGAGGACAGGCGAGCGGGGACGGCTCGGGCGGCCAAGCCGGATCTTGGTGAGCGAGTCGCCGGACCCGCGGGGCGGAGGCATGTGGCAACGGAAAAGCGGTGCGGAGATAAATTGGGGAAAAAGGGCAGGGCGTAGTCGGAGAACCAAACATAGGGCACCGGGGACACGCCCGCTCTTTCGGCTCGCCATTTCCCGATTTGTCGTCCGGATGGGAATATTAGCTAATCATTGGGTAGCAATAAAGTTTACACGAGGACTGTGAGAAGGGTAGGCCATATCGGGCGAGAGTGTTTTGGAAGAGGTAGATATTTAGGCGGGATAGCTCGGCGGTATTCCTCATTCCCCTCGACCGACCTCCTCCTCCTCCTCACCCGACGTTTCTTTTTCTTTTCTTTTCTTCTTCTTCTTCGCGCTTGTGTTCTATTGTGCGGTTGGGACGACAACGCCCGCTCTTTGTTGTTTCACGTAAGTCGACACACAATCACATCCGACCCATGCTCACCGCTATATCAGGTCCCCTCGTATTCCAGTTTTTTTATTCACGCCTTCATCTCTGCATCGCGACGACGCCATGGAATCCACTCTTCTCGAGCACCCCCGCAGCCCCACCTTCATGGATGCCCCCTTCACATACGACTCTCTCTCCAACCTCGAACCCTATCTCCAGTACCCTCAGTCTCCCTATGGCGTCTCTACCATGGCTTGTACGTTCTTTCTTCACTCCATTTTCCACATATGGCTCATCTTTCCCAAGTGCCGGGTCCCTCGTCTTCATCTCCCCGTCTTGACTTTAACACCCTCAACTTGACCAGCACCATCGGCGAGTACTCGTACACCCCCTCTGCCAACTACACGACCACCTCCCCCGGTCGTCCCTACACGCCGCCCGAGAGCGGCATCTCCCCCCCTGCCGTTTACAACCTCTCTGGTGGCGAGCTCTCCTCCGATGGTCTCACTTCTGGCAGACGCAGTCGCGGCAGTGGCACCCACTCGCCCTCGTCGGTCCACAGCGTTCCCTACGCTTCCGTCCCTCGTTCCCACCGCTTCAACCCCATCGCGGCCCCCGCTTCTCGTTCCGCGGCAAAGACCCCGAGACGAAAGTCCCGCAACGATGACTCGGATGAGGACGATGACGATTTCCAGCCCGCGATCCCCGCTGGCAGTACTACCGATGTCCGCCGCGAAACCATTCGCCGTCAGCGCATCGAGTCCGAGCAGAGACGTCGTGACGAGCTTCGCGATGGCTACCGCCGGCTCAAGGATGCTCTTCCCGTCTCCAACCAGAAGTCGAGCAAGGTCTCGCTTCTCGATCGCGCCACCACTCACGTCAAGTACCTCGAGATGACCGCCCAGCAGCTTCAGACGAGGCTCCAGCAAGCCGAGAACGAGGTTCAGCGACTTCGCACGTGAGTATGTCTTCAATTCTTATCTCCAAGCAATGTCTCACATCACTCCAGCGTTAACGAGGCTTTGATGCTTGGCACTGCCGAGCAAAGACATGCTGCCGCTGCCGCCGCGGTCGCAGCAGTCTCACAACAATCGCAGCCAAATTTCTGATTGTTGACCTCGTCGCCTTCAAAACCGCGTCGCATCGTCGCTTACATTATCTTTCACGCACTATTATTGCAGAGATGACTCGCACGACTGGAATACCTGCCTGGTTTGCAGGTCGCATCATTACAATGGACACTCGCATCGCATTTTTTTTATTCCGCATTGTTTACGACACCCGCACTTTAGCGTCTCCCTCGAGTCAACTGGCCCCTCCTGGTCGCTTCCCTGGCATTGTTTTACAGACGCTTCGGCCGCGCCACTCGCTCTGGGTTCTGCAAATTCGGTCGACGGTTGGCCTGTGGTCAGCTGTTGATTGGATAAGCCCCCGTGAGCTCTGGAGATTTCGATGAAGATCGGACTTCCCGGTTTCGGTTGATGGAAGATACGACAAGACGCCGACGCAAGACCGCAGCACTGTGCGCGGCGCCTGGTCACGCCGCTCATATGTTGCTCGCGCGTCCCTCTTGTTCTCACATGTCCTCTGTCGCCTTCCCGTCCCGGACCAGATCAGTCCATCCGCGCTTGTAGGCGAACGACCTCTTAATTGTGGTTACGTGCCTCGCGCGAGCCGATACACTGGCATCATTCTCGATTCTCTACGTCTTCTTTCTGCCATGGCCGGTTTAGTTAGCCGTCAGCACATACTCGAGGAGCACCGTGCACACTTGCATTGTTTATTACGCCTGATTTATACGCATCCATCTCCGGAAGTCGGCGACTGATCACCGCTTGCTTTACGCCCTCTCCTTCCGCCCAGACCTTTTGGCGAAACGTCAACGTGCCTCACCGTGTCCTGTCGCCGCGCTCATTGGATGAGAACGGTTGCGGAGACTGCGTCTGTCGGTTGGGATTCAGGTTATTGGGCTTGCGAGGGTTGATGAAAGAACGTCCGGAACATGATCTATTCTCCTCGGTCGATTTCACGGCTTCGTTCCCGCTGCGCTCGCCCCTCGTCTCTTCGCTAGTCGATTGACGTTGGATGCGCTCGAGCGCCTCGAGCAAGTTGTTGATGTTGGTTTTGGGTCCATCCTGCCTGCTTGCGGGCACTGGAAAGATCGCTCTCTGGATCACGCTTTATGATGTCCCCGCCACGTCCTGCTTTGACGGTCCCTTCATATCGCCTCTCCCGCCCTGTACATGTTACTAGCACTCGCCTCGCCCTGGCATCTCACGTCTGGAATCATCGTTATCCGCCTCTCCCTCGACCGTGTTAGTCGTTTCAGTCTGGCACTTCACTTGTAGGTATTGTGTATCTGTCTTGGTTCCCGACATGCACCAAGCTGTACTGCGTCCATGATGTAGCACCGCTGTGTTTAACCTATAGTATGAAACGACCATCGCTTTGTATCGGTGATTGTGTGATCTGCGTGAGTGTGCTTATCGATGTGGCGTATCGTCCGACGAGGCCGGATTCTGTTCTCGAACCACCACAATGTCCACAGATCGAGAGAAGCTGGCCATTCAGCGGCAACTGAAGATCAAAGTCGGCGCAGCCAAGCGGTGAGCGCGTTTCAGAGCTGTATTTCCGCCTATCTCTTGTTCCAGAAAGACTGACCACGCCACGATCGAATGAAAACAGGCTGCTCAAGGAGCACAATCTATACAAAAAGGAAGCGGAGGATCACCAACGCAAACTGGACCGAATTATCGCGGAGAACGGTGAAGAGTGGGAGATCAAAAATGCTGTACGTGTCGTCGCCTAGCTTGCGTCAGACGCGCACGCAGCCGCAGCATGGCTTGCGTGTCGTGCGTGTGGACACAGCGCGGAGATGAGGCTGACTCGATCGCTAGAGAAGGATTACGGAAGAGTCCCAGAGAATGATCAAGGACACGGGCGATCGTTTGGAAAAGGCGGTGCAGGAGCTCAAGACGCTCGTCGTGCGTCCTTCCATTTCATCCATGACGTCGCGTCTCCTATCCTCCACAGGACTCCGTCCGGCCCAGGCCAGAGTTCTCCGAAGACAGCGACCTCCTCGACGCAGAGAAGACGTTCACAGAAGCGTCCGCGTAAGCCATGTCCGAATCGAAGCCTGCACCAATTCAATTCATGGACAGGGCATTACCAGCCTGACAAGTTCTATGCCCGCACTCTCCACGGAAGGGTCGTATCGTATTCCTACCGCCGCCACCATGTTTTCTATCCGCGTGTGTCCATACCGTCTTGTTCCCGTGCCGCCTGGAGGCGCGTGAGGGCGTCCAGAATGCCCATCCACGCGTCACGGCCGACCCTCTCTTCCTGCAACCCCAGACTGACGTCGCCCGGGCTGGTCCCGTCCGCGGGGATCGTCACCCCCAGCGACGGGGGCACGAACCCGGGGGGCGGCGCGTTGATCGCAGACGGTGCGATGCGCGACTGCCGGATGTGTGCGAGTGACGAACGGATGGCGACCTGTATCGACTACCGGGCGGGTGAGACCGTTCCGGGGTAGAGTGAGAGAGACGCACGTCCAGGCGCTCAAAGTACTCGCTCACTTCGAGCACGAACTGCTCGGAGCGTTCCTCGCCTTGGGGGAGGTTGTCGTCGGGGCCGTCCGTCTGCGGCAGCGTGAGGAGCGAGACGGACGACGCGGCGAGGGAGAGCAGACGACTGATGTCCTGTGTGTGGGGTCATTGGCTGGGCTGGCCGGAACGAGGGAGGAGCGAACCCGCTCTACTTCTCCGAGGGCGTATATCTGACGCGCCGTTCGGCTCGAGGTCCATATGGGATCAATCTCCTCGTCGGACGGACGTTCCTCCAGTTGTGACATGACTGCGACAAAAGACCACCCCGCGATAATGACAAAATAACACAGCAAAAGCAGCAGAGCAAATAACAATTACAAGTGGATTACTATCGGTCGTGGCATAATGTAGTCGTCTCTCACGCAAGCTTCGCCTTCTTGGCCGGCGGAGGCGCAGGCTTGGGATCCCCATCCTTGCGCTTCTTGGTCCCTCCCCCACTCTTGATATTGCTCAACATGTCCTTGATCCTGTCTTTAACCACGTACGCGATCTTGCCCACCTCGGAGTCGGGTCCGTTGAACGTGATCGCGTTCCGAATCATGAGGTCCATGTCGGCCTCGAAGGCCTCTATCGAGTCATACTTGTCGTTATCCAGCTTCGTACGAATTGTTCTAAGGTCTCTTGCGTCCTTCTTCGGAATGACCTGAAAGTACGTTGGAATGCCCAAGAGCACCGGGTCGACGGGCTCTCGGAAAACAAAGGAACTAGGTCAAAAATCAGCCCTCTCGACGAACTGCTGCGACAAAAACACTTGCATGTCTTCTTTCACCAACGTCGTCATCAGCCCTTGTAGACTTCGTTTCTCGGCCCAAGAAAGCTTTCTCTCGAACACCTTGGCCCATTCCTTCTTGAACACCCTTTCCACTGCATCCGCGCACGTCACTGGGTAAGTGGTGGGGGGATTGAACTTGCGACAATTGCTAAATACGAGTTCGGAATCCTTGGCAAATTCCTCCATCGTAGAGTATTTGCCTTCCGTCAACTTCTGGCCTATAGTCCCAAAGTCCATCGGTTGCTCAATTTCGTCATAGTAACTAGTTCTAGTCAGTACCAGGCATTTCGATCCCGTAAATCAAACTCACGTAGGGCACCCATCTCTTACAGGGTCCACCGGCTGGCTGAAGATGGCGTATTCGGCAAGTCTCGAAATTGCCCTCAGAACATCTCGACATTTCTTCTCATTGAGCGGCGAGGTGGATGACGCAGGCCGAGGCTTTGCAGGCGAAGGTTGAGCATTGGAAACTTCCCGCTCTTTCCCTTTGACGGAAATACGAGGTGCCTCGGGAGCTGGTGTGGAAGCTGGCACAGGTTCGGATCCCTTCTTCTTCGGCTTCGCTGGTGCGGTCTTCGGGGTAGGTGCAGGAGGTCGCTCGGGAACTGGTGTACTCGTGCTGCTCGAGGGCCCATTCGGCTTGTCTTTCCTTGATAGAGGCGTCGTAAATGCCAGAACGTCGTCCTCGTCGCTTTCGACGTTTGGCTTTCGACGCTTTCCAGGGGGACCACTGCTCGACGCTTTGGCCGGGGGAGATTCCTTGACCGATTCTGCTATCTTGCGCTGACGCTTCTCATCCTTTTCCCGTTCGATCGCGATGACCTCTTGAAGTAGGTCGTGAGATCCATCATCGACATACGGCGGTGGCGCCTCGTCTGGAATCTTTGGTTGGCGAGCTTTGAATTTCGGTGCTTTGGAAACCTCCGCCGGTTTCGCCACAGGCTTCGCTGCCGGCCTTTCCTCGACTTTCTCAGACGGCTTGACGTGCGCACCGCCGACTTTGAGCTTGATAACTGGCCGAGGGGCAGGCCGATCGGCAGCGGCACGAGGCGCTGAAGCTGACGTCGCAACCCGCGTGGGCTGTGGTGTAGGCTTCTGGGGTTGTTTGACCACCACGGACGGCAACTCTTTGCGGGCAGGTTCCGCAGCCTTGTTGGCAACCTCCAGAGTCTTGTTGATACGACTCCACACTGACCCATTTCACTTAGCGACGATCACCATACGGAGGTTAACGACTCACATTTCTCGAAAAAGGTCTCAAGGAATATAGCCTCGGTGTGTGCATAACTACCAGCGACGTTGTATTGCTTTGCGTTCACGATCATGAGACGGAAGTCGCTCTCGAACGCGAAACGATCCTTGTAATGACCTTCTTCCAGCTTGGCGCCCATAGTACTTAGATCCATCGGGTTTTTGATCACCTCATAGTAGCTAATAAAACCACGTCATTACAGTACCAACAGCGAAAACGGCGAGACACCAACTTTGGCGCATGGTCCCGCACAGGATCGACTGGCTGCATGAAAAGCGTGGCATTCTTGTGCAACTTCAACTTCTTGAGCGCGTTGCGGCAAGCGCGCAAGTCGTTCATGCTCATTCCGCCTGCTTGGGCTTTCGGGACGTGAGGTGGCTTGACAACACCAGTAGGTTTTGGCTTCGGTTTTGGCTTGGCCTTTGCAGGGACAGGGGGTGGCGCCATCGCTCCAGGACGTGCTGCAGCAGTCGGCGTAGTAGCCGAAGGTGTCGGAGCACGAACTGCACTTGGCAGGATCTTGAGCTTGGGAGGCGCAGGAGTTGAAGGGACAGCATGGGCACGTTGAGGTGGACCACCAGTCTTGATCGGTCGCTGAACTTTGGCCGGTACCTTCACGGCGGGCAGCTGAGGAGGTTGCTCTACAACAGGAGTTGGAGGGAGATGAATTGTGACCTTGGGTGGTGTTTCTTCGACACCTCTCAGCACCATGTCCGCAAGCTTAATGACACCCCATCGAACTTCTTGATCAACGTCGGGGGCACTAAGGAGCGATGGCAATTAATCCAGCGCGTCCGTCAACTGAAGACGTGAAATTCACGTACAGGGCGATTGGCATCAGGAATTCACGCAACACTTCATTCTTTCCAATCTCGCGATCTTTGCGGAGGACCTTGATCATGAGGTCCACATCACTCTTCTTGGCCTCTTTAGCCTGAGGAGGCATGGAACCATCCTCTTCGATGAGCAGAGACTCTGTATCTTTCAGTGCATTCTTCATCTCGCCCATAGAGACCAAGAGGGCCAAGCTTTGACATGCGGATCGAGCTACATGACGCCGAACAACCCGTGAAGGGTCATTCGCCATCACCGCCAAAACATATCGCATGATGGCGGGCGTGTACCACTTGGACATAAAGAGTCCATCGAAGGCGGCGATCCGGACCTGAGAGTAATTCCCCTCGCTGATATCGTCCAGCAAGATAAGATAAGGCCACAATCACGGGAACCACATACCGTGTGAGTGGAAAGAAAACTCGCAAGTCATTTGGAAGGAGATTGGCTGCCGTCAAGAGAAGGTAGAACTGAGTTCGATTCGTCAACGAGCCTAATTCCATGAAGCGCGAGATCACTAACCTCTAAAGCCGCCACTGTGACGACATTGTGAGGCGAGGGAATTAGCCTATCCATGCTGCGATAACGGATAATTTCATCAACAGCCTGCTTGAGCAGATTGATGTCCTCGGCGCTCTGTTCAGACCGCACTTCCTCCTTCAGGAGTTCACCACGCTCCGGCGGGGCAGTTGATACTGTGGCACAGGCCGCCGTGGAGATGAGGGTGCAGATATAGAATGCATCAGAATACTTGGACGTAGAGTGAGTGTGGGTTTTATCAAAGTAACGATGCGTACCGGGTTTGCCGTGTTATCATTGTAGCGCAGCTGATCCACGAGGAACTGTCGAACTACTGTGGGAGTCTTGCCATTCTCAAAACGTACTTGAGAAATGGCATGAACAAGCGCCTGCACTACAGATAAGCATGGCCTGAATTAGACAAAACACGACGCACCTTGCGAACGAAGTACTCAGAAAGGTCGGAAAAATCGTTGGGTTTCGGAACGTAATTGTGTGTGAAGAGATCTTGATTCGCGTCTTCGGGCTCATAGCAGTAACGTAAGAAGAGCTTGAATAGATGGAAGAGACCTAAAAAGTCGAGTTTTCGAATGCCGCACTACACCTCATGTTATCAATGACCTGAAACGAAGATCTCCTCGACCTACGTTGACGAGGGCGGTCGCAGCTTCACACCGTATCCGATAATAATAGTTAGAGACAAGCACCGTCTTCGTGAACGTGCTGGAAACGATAGCCGTTGGTTGCTTGGCAAGAGCATGGATAGCCTACACCGTGTGAGACAGTCGTAGGCGCTGGAATACATAGGATGAACTCACTTCAAGTTGAGCGACGACATCTCTGTCACGCTGTAGCTGGGAGACCCACATGAAATCTGGCTGTTCGAATGCAATAGCAGCGATCCATTCAAAGTCGGCATCCATTCGAATCCACTCATACGTGGCGCCAGACATAACCTGTTCGTCTTCTTCTGTCCAATCGGCGACTTTCCAAATCTCCCGCTCCTTCTCTTTCTCCCAGATCTCTAGTCCGAATCCCATGTCGATGAGGCCAATAGCTTCTGCAGCCTCGGCGTCACCTTCAGCAGCTGCTTGTGCAGCTGCTTGGCGGGCGAGGTAACGCTTAGTGTTTCGACGGATACGCTTGTATTTCGTATTGAAGGGTACCTCGTAGCGCTTGAATGGAGACCTAATGTCAAGCACATGTTCATAGGGTGTCCCATCAGCTTCATGTATGCGAACAGTCATCTGACCCTACAACAACGGTAAGAGGCGGTCATTATACTGAAGCAAAGATGTACCTCAAAGAATGGCACGGGCTTAAAGAGCAATTTTGACACTTCGTTGTGCTCAAGGGCTTTGTAGGCAGGGGCCTCTTGTCGCATAGTA
The DNA here is from genome assembly GCA_038094355.1 of Afroboletus lepidellus. Lineage (NCBI taxonomy): Eukaryota > Fungi > Basidiomycota > Agaricomycetes > Boletales > Boletaceae > Afroboletus > Afroboletus lepidellus. The sequence continues at coordinate 15,632 of JBBPUA010000042.1, read as the reverse complement.
ATCTCTACTGCCATCTTCTTCCGATTAAATGACGCAGAGAATCCGAATGCGGGACATCCGCTTCCATATATCCATTGCTCTGCGAACGAACGCAGATCGATGCCGCTCACCTTCCTGCAGGTACGAAGAAAAGAATGGGTCGAAAGGCAATTGTTCGGCAGTTCACCACTGATTGCGGATAAAAAGATTTTGGGAAGGACACGAGATAGGCCGAGCGAAGTGCCAGACTTCCCAAGCCGTCGATCGAGGATATGGAGTACCAGTGGTGCCTTCAGATTGACAAACGGGAGGGTAGCGGCGTCGGGGGGATCAAGATGTTGGGGTTGACAAATTGGCGGCATCGAACCGTTGTCCCATTCAACGACACGTTGCATATCTCGCTTCAACCGGTAGCGGTACTCGTTATTGCCAAGCAACTTGCGGATGAAGAGACCCGTGATGTAGAGAGCAAGTCCATTAACGAGCCAAGTGTCAGACCATGTCTTGGTTTGGATGTTAATACCCATCCATTGACACGCAAGACTATGGCTAAGCGCCTGTCTGGTCTCGATTACTTGCTCGATAGCATCTTCACCGTGAAGAAGGTCAACAGTGACCAACGAAAGGGTCGCGCTATCAAACCGCTGAGCAGGCATCTCGTCGACAGCCACTATTTTGAATGAACCAAATGGGTACGAGCCGAAGTCTGTGCTGTAAAAGTTCATTGCTGAACGCAAGAATGACGTCGATGTGCGTAACATGGACTCCTGACCAGGCAAACAGAACGCATACATGAGCGGCTGCGTGACACCAGACGCCTCTTCGGAGGAATCAGCCGCGATAGAATGGACATGGAAGGGCCCAGCAGCGAAGGCAATATGTTGTACCGATGTCAACACCGTTTGTGAAAAAAGGAATATAGTCTTGTTAGAATTATTGGGGTGGGCGACCTATCACGACACAATCAGCGCAGCGCGGAATGGAGCGGAACAAAGACATGCCTGTTCCACGAGGTCTCCACTGCAAACGACTACAGTCGGTATGGCTTCCTGTCGCTCGCTGAACTCGCTGTCTTCGTCCCTGTGCATCAAGTCTGGCTCTTCTAGATACCTCGGCACGACGAATTCGAATTCCCACGTGCACCTCTCCCAAAAGTTATCGACGCAAGGGACCCAACATCTCGCGGCGTCGGGAGAGGAAGGGACAGTATACGCATGAGGAATGCGCTGCGATAGATGAGGCTCTAGATGATGTGTATGCCCATGTCTGACACTTACATAGGGGTATCCGTCCGTGGGTAGCACAAATTGCATACCATCAACGGGATTTCGGAGGCTATACTGGATGCGAACGACGATAGGCAGGAACTCCGGGCCTGGAGCTGGTGTCTGTGAAGGGCCAGGGGTCTGGGGCTCGGGAGTCGCAACTGTTTGTGGTGCGTCAAGTTGAGCGACCACAGCAAGAAATGGAAGGTGAGGGGAAGATCACCTTCACTGGAGACACCATTTGCCATTGAATGCCCAACATGACCAGACTGCCTCAGGGAGACTTCTTTTGGGATGGCGATTGACAATTCTCCTTCATCACCTTCCGTGAGCGCAGAATAAAGCTTTCTCTTCAGCTCTGGGTACGTATGGCAATCCTGCGGTGTGGAGATGTTGATGTGTGCAAGCGGATCTTGGTAAACGAATTCTGCTTGATGGGATGCGACTGTGACAGAATGGATCGCTTAAAAATCCCAAAAGTCAGCGGAGAACAAGGACGGAAAGTGGGACAAAACCTACTGCACTGTCTAGAATGGAGATGAATGGTCCGCAAGTTTGCATTGTTTGGCACGACGGTGATCTCGGTGTATCCCTGAAGGAAAGAAAGCGGCGGTTGCTGCGGTGAGCGGTGCTGGTTGAGGGGCGCATAGACAAGAGCGCACCCAAAGAGAGCCGGAGAAGTCAACTTCCAAGACGACCTTTTGGTGGCTAGTAGAGACGCGCACAAACGTCAGTCTGAGCGAGCGCGGAAGAGAAAAAGGATGCTTATATAGAAAAGCCACGACGGATGTGCTCGCGTTGCATTCTCGACGTTGTAGACCGGAGTCAAACGACCTCGAAGCGGCGGGGTTTTGGCAGTTTGGGCGCGGTGGATTGAGATTGGAGCGGTGGTGAGGAACAAAGGAGCGAGCCGGGCCAAGATGCTACGTGTTCGACGCCGCCAGCGAAAGCGCTCTGAGTGGGATTCATTCACTAACCAAGCCTGAAGCAACCGACAAAGTATTACGTAAGACACACATCTCGGTGGCTGTCCCCCCTCGATATCATCCGATCGGACCAGGATGACCCCCAAGTCAATATTCAGGCAGCCAGGCGCAAAACATTTTCAGCTCGTCCACAGATCACAGAGGGACCCTCTCATACATGACCCTGATGCATCGCTGCATGTGCTCAAGGCGTTCGTGAGGGAAAACGACAAAAAGGTCAGCTCTTTCCGATTTCCCTGGTGTTTTCGACGCGAAACCACACAGGGAAAAACCCGTGCAGATCTGGAAGCTCTCCTTACGCCAGAGGTCATTAAACACGACGTTTGTGCCAATGTTGGAGAGGCAGCTCTCTATGGCATCTACTTTGATGATACCGAGTACGACTACATGCAACACCTCCGCGCCGTGGGGACGGATGAAGAGGGTGTAGAAAGCATCCTCATCGAAGCCCCCCTCTCTCAGAACAAATTCAGATCAAAAGGAAAGACAAGGGTAGACTCGGACGGTCCATTGCACGACCTACCTGCAGATGCATTACCATCCAAGACGGAGATGCCCAGAAACTTTGAGACCCAAGAAGCCGTCCCGTCTTCTATTGCAGGATTTCAACCGGATATGGATCCTCACCTCAGGCAGACACTCGATGCTCTCGAAGACGATGCATTCGTAGACGATGATGTAGACGACGATTTCTTCACAGAACTAGTCCGTGACGGTCAACGGGACGAAGAACAGGAAGAAGCTGACTATGAGTTCTACGAATATGGACCGCCTGAGGCAGGAACCGACGAAGGAGAAGAAGAGGGCAGAGGTGAGGGTTGGGAGGTGAGATTTGCGAAATTCAAAAGAGATCACAATAATGTACCCCCGCCGCCTCGTTCCGATGCAGACGTTTACTCCGAGGGCGGCGATACCGTTGGCAACCTGCCAAAGCTCCCAGTGATCGGTGGGAAATGTAGGCGGAAGGGCACCTCGGATGCATCGGGGTACAGTATGAGCAGTTCCTCGATGTATCGCACGGATTCTTTACTTACGCTGGACGAAAGTTTTGATCGGGTGCGTGTACCAGATCTTTACTGGTGCATCCGCGTAATTTTTCGTCCCCAGTTGATGACAAAGGAGTATGGCTCATATGAAGACGCCTTAGACAATGACGAACTGGAAACAGCATCGACTGGTTCATCGCTGTCCTCTTCTTCTGCTCCGGATCTAATAACATCGAGGGAAGACTACGCTAAGATGGTGGACGAATTTATAGACAGGTATGAATTACTTGGACGAAAACTGAAGCCCGTTCTTGCCGGGGAATCTGGTGCGGACAAGTTAGAGACACTCAGACGTGGGCTGGGACAAGATGAAAGGGTCCGGATTATTGCTACGGAAGCCGGTGATGAAAACGAGTTAGACGACGAGGAATTGTTCAGAGCTTACAATGTGAACGAGAGAGACGACCGGTGGGACTGCGAAACCATTCTAAGTGAGTAGACTAGGCAGTATGGTGGGCCACACTCTGACAGGCTTCAGCGACGTATTCAAATCTGGAAAATCACCCACGCGTCATTCGAGCGCGGGCGTCACAGCTTGTGCCGAAGATCAAGCTCGATTCGTGCACGGGATTACCCCACGTCGCCAACGATGCCGCATCGGTCAAGGGGGTTGAGGGTAGATTGGAAGAACAGGCCGAACGAAGTGAGCATGTCCGTGAACGTGACGTGCGAAGCTCATTCTCTGCTTCCAAGTCGTCAAACAAACCATCAGTCGGCCTCGGAATGAGTCGAAGGAAGACAAAAGGACGCGCAAACAGACTGTCAAAGCAGAACGACAGGCACGACGTGTCGACAAGAAGATGATGAGGGAACAATTTAGTTCGGAGATCAAGCACCAGGCACGGGGACTGACCAACAAGACGACGAGTAGGATACGGAAGCTGTGATTAGTGTACAGGGGATAGCCATAAGAGGCAACTACGGCGAACCGAAAGTGGTCGCTTGCTATCTTGTACCGCGACGTTCGCGACGATGGAGTCGCCCTTGTTGCGCTCGCCGGCGCAAAACACCAGCAGCCTCGCGCCGGGCAGATCGCGCAGCAGCACCAGGGTCGCCGACGATATCACCAGCCTGACGTCGTTCAACCCGTTCTCGGAGGAAGACGAGAACGACCAATCCTCGTATGCCCTCGTCACGTCTCTGTTCTCCCGCATGAAGAGCAGTTTTGCAACTCCTGCTGCATCCGCTCCACCTCCTGCAGCCGGTCCGCAGGCAACCCCGACCAACGACCAGCGACGTCCCTCTGCAACCGTCCTGCACAACAATCTTTCCTCCGCTTCGAAGTCCTCTTCGGAGCAACGTCCAGTCTCGCTCAAACTCGTATCGGCCGTTCCAGCACCGCCTCTCGTCTCTCTCACTCCTGTCGTCTTCGAAGCGCCCTCCTTTGGTCACGATTCCGAGCGGTCACCTTCACGTGGTGGTGTTACCCCATTCTACGAGGCTCCGGATGGCGGCGCCGTCGGCACGTCGATCCCTGGGTTCCCGATCCAGGACGATGCTCGCAGCATACGCACCTCTGCTTCTCTCAATAGGTCTGCTTCCGTCTCAAAAGTGATCCGCAGAATACGCGGAGAAGGTACATCGCGGATTATCAATCACCTTGGATTTTCTCTGATGTGTTCCAAAGGCTTGTCCCGTGACTATTGGATGGATGATGAGAATGCGAAAGAGTGTTACGATTGTAAAAGCGTCTTCACCACCTGGCGTAGAAAGCATCATTGTCGGATTTGCGGCAAGTGCCAAGCTTTTCCCATAGTCCTCTTTGTCTAAACCTTTTCAGGTCAAATATTTTGTTCGCGTTGTGCCTCCAACATCATCAAAGGTTCCCGCTTCGGTCACGATGGCATGGTGCGCGTATGCAACCTTTGCCTCGAGAAACTAGCGAAGGTAGATGAAGATGAGGATGATGACCATCGTTCTGTCGTTTCGTCGACTGCATCACCTTTCCCTGCACACCAGCTCGGTTCAGATACCTTTACGCTCGGTCTTGGCCATCATCCTCAATCTCCTTTCGCAGCGTCACAACTGTTTGGACGCACCGACGAACCGTTCAGTTTATATTCCATCGCACAGACAAAGCGCTTCGCATCTTCCTTTGACGAGAGCACGTCGAGCACCCCTCCGGAGTGGGAACCTGTCCGTGACTCCACTGCACCCTTCCGCAGAACCGTCACAGAGGATGAAAAGGACCCCGCGACGCTTGGTCAGGATCCAACATACACGCCACCTGTTATAGCCCCTCGTGCCAAAACGCCTGTCGACTTCCCGGTCACCGTTCCAGTAAATGTCGACAAGTCTGCAATGAGCACAATCCAGTTTCCTTTGAGCTCTCCGGAGTATTATCCTGGGCCCGATAGCCCGGTGACATATGGGCCCATGAGGTCTAGATTTAATAGTTTCGGGGACTTCGATGTCGCAACCCCGTTCATTAGGAGCAGAGTACAGAGTCGCCTGGACAGCCTCCCAATTGTCGAAGGGTGGCGAACGAGACGTGACTCCACTGCGTGAGCCTGTTATTCAACATTGTCGTGCTCTCCGCTAAGCCACTCTTCTCCCGTTAGGTATGCTCAGGAACTCAACCTTATTTCCATGTTCCATCTCCGCATCATGCTACGCCAGATGCTCACCACTGAAAACATCCCTAATGTAAAAGAATGGGAAGATACTTTACTTAGGATCTCCCTTCGCATTGCTCGCGACCTCACTTTTACTGCTGTTCCATACCACCAAGGCGAGGACATGGATGTCCGTCGCTATGTCAAGATCAAGAAGATACCAGGCGGAACTCCCTCGGATTCCGAATACGTCGACGGTGCAGTGATCACGAAGAACGTAGCACACAAACAAATGTTGAGGTCACAACGTAATCCTCGTGTCATGCTGGTCACGTTTCCCCTCGAATTTCAGCGTGTCGAGGGTCAGTATGTCCATTTTGGACAAATCCTCCGCCAGGAGAAAGAGTATCTTGGCAACTTAGTTAGCAGAATCGCGGCGCTGAGACCCCATATCGTCATGGTGGAGAAGAGTGTGTCAAGGATTGCGTTGGAGGCTCTTGCTCAACACAATATTGCCGTCGCCCGCGCAGTGAAACCCTCTGCCATTTCATTCGTGGCTCGTATGACGCAGGGAGACGTGTTCTCTTCCATGGACAAACTCGCTCTTGAGCCGCGTCTAGGCCACTGTGGCCGTTTCCATGTTCAGACGTTCGACCACCCTCTTATCCCAGGACGACGCAAAACATACATGCGTTTCGAAGGCTGTAATCGCGACATGGGTTGCACAATCATCTTGAGGGGCGGAGATTTTGAGACGTTGAGAAGAGTAAAGAAAGTCACGAGGTTTTTGACTTTCATCGTCAGAAACTTGAAATTGGAGACGCACCTTTGGAAGGACTCGATAATCACAGTGCCTTCCTTATCCCTGGACGCCGTTCCCGCAACCATGACAAAACAAGGACAGCTCGATGGCAGCGAAGATGACCTCGGGACTGAGACATCGATGCCGGCCTCGGTGTCCTTGGTCCAGTCGGCGATCCCCGCGGACAAGGAGAAGCCGAAAGCAGATGTATTGGCGACCGAGGATATGGTTGAAGAAGATCTCCCTGATGCAGACGCTGAGCAACTCAGACTTTCGAAACGGATCCAACAATCGATGGATCCGTATCACAAGACCTTTATTTCTGTTTCGGCCACGCTTCGGTTTCCGCCTCCTCAGCCCATACTACGTATGAAGGAGCTGGATGACGAACTTACACGGGCTCAGCGCGCATGGGAGGACGACCTCGTGCGACGCGGAGAGAAGGGAAACATTGACCAGCCTAAGATCGCCGACAAAGCGGTATCTCGCACACCCACGCCTGAAATTAAACCGGCGGATGTCCCGCTGGGTGACGATGCTCAGGACACAGAAGACGTCAAAGCACAGATTGAAGCTCTTGTCATCCCTCCTCGTACGCCTTCGCCTGAAGCTGAAAAACACCTTCAGGTTGAAGACCCAAAAGGCTACTTCGACCCTCAACCCAATACTTCGGGCATTATTTTGCCTGGTTCACCTTTTGTTGCCTCCCCTCACCCTATCCTGTCCGGCCCTCCGATCATTGAACCCGTGCCTCTGAGGACGACAGCAGACATTGCCCTGGAATCTCAGCTCAGTCTTGTTAAACATCGTCATGAGGAGCAACGTCGGATCTGGGAGTGGTATTTGCGCAAGAACTCAGACGACTTCGTCGTCGAGAAATACCAGTGTATCGTTCTATGGCGATACACCGTTCCTATCGAAGAATTTGGAATGCGACGTGCGTGCTTCGCCCCCAGCTTGCACTACATCACATTTTACGGCGAAAATGATTGTACGCTCGGTCAGTTCATCGAAAAGGTCGTCCACGAGACCCTGGTGCAGTTCCTTGACCCCAAGGCGGTGTGTGCAGGGAAAGGGTGCAACCAACCCCTTGCACGACACTGTCAAGTGTTCGTGCACAATAACACGAGGCTGACCGTGGCTGTGGAACAATGGGATGGACAAATTAAGGCGAGGAACATTCACCCAGCTCCGGATATGATTACTACTTGGAGTGCTTGTCGAGTCTGCGGGTCTGCGACGCCATTCATACCCATTTCTGAGGAAATGCAACGGTATTCGTTTGCCAAGTTCCTCGAGCTTCACTTTTATCCTGCGGATGTCCAGCTTGTACAAGGCGCTGGCTGCCAACACAACATTTATCAGCACCACATCAGATATTTCGCTACAAGAGGAATGACCGTGCGGTTCCAAGCGGATCCGGTGACGCTACACGAGATCGTTTATCCTGCAATGCGCATACGTATCCGGCCGGAAGTACAACTTGAACTGAAGAATGCTGACTTTGAGAGGCTGCATAGGCGGAACACGACATGGTATACTGCACTCGTGGATGATCTCAAGCTCATCAGCATCGATGCCGCTACTGGAGAGGAAGAACACGACGCCAAGCTCACGACGGATATTAACATTCTCATCTCACGTGCGGAGGCAGAGCGACAGGAAATCGCGCAACTCGTCAACAAAGTCTATCGGGAGTCCTCACCCACGGACACGCTTGCTCTCAACCAAGTCCGTTCGTTTAGGCAAGACCGTATCGTTGCGTGGCAGGCCGACTTTGACAAGTTGCCCAAGCCGCGTAACCTTGACAAGAATGGGCGTCGAGTGTCTGCGTTCAACTCTGTGCGGGCGATGTGGCCAAAACGATACGACCTTCCAAGTCCGTTTGGTGATTCGCATATGCCTTCTGCAAGCGTTTCGGAGGCGGAAGAAGGGCGGTCGAACAGGAGACGAATCACAGGCGAATCAATAATCTCGAGCGCGTCGGAGGCGTCGGAGGCAGAGGTGGAGACGCGATCGAATAAACTCGCAGAGAAAGTAGATTTGTTGAGAAGTGACGATGAGGCACCTCGTTTACCACCCGTGGACCTCACATCTCCAGCGAAAACGTCCGACCCGGAGAGCGACTCGACCATCGGAGCCTCGAAAGAGGAACCTGTGTTGTCACCAGTTCGCCGTGGTAAGCAGGTACGCCGAGAATGTTATCCTCTCTGGTGCTCGCGATCAATCTAGTTGCAGGTACAGCAGCAAGCCGAACAAAGCGAACCCGAAGTAGACCATCCCCCCCCACGGGTTTCTCGCCTTCCTCGTCGCACGTCACAACATCCCAGCGTCGCAGAACTTGTTGCACGCTATCAAGACTTCATCCCTGCTACAGGTGTTGAGGAACTCGCCAAGACTGCACTGGCCCCTCCTCCCATTTCTGAGAGCGAGCAAGAAGATCTCACTACAACTTTGACGAGCGTAAGAACCTCAAAACCAGTCCTATCACGCAGCACCATTCGTGGAAGGCAGAGACACGAACTCACCAAGAAACCTTCTACATCTGATTTTGAATCCGGGTATGCAGCAAACGCAGCACCAAGGTTTAGGAGGTCGCTTGGAGGGCAAGGACACTACACGACGAAAATACCAGGAGGATCTTCTATTGATTCTCTGGCTCCTTCTAGGCGGGCATCCCCAGATAAGAGGGGGTCGAGAAGGGTTGGTGAACCACCATCTCCCCCGCCCAATGGGAGATTATTACCTCCCCCCCCTGGGCGCACTGTTCGGGGGAAAACATCTAGGGGAATGGGTAGGGATGGACCTCAGCAACGACCCCCTTCGACTGGTGCTCCGAAGCCGACGTTCAGACGACCACCTCAGGGAGCTGGGACGAAGGTGTCAAACATCGCAAGACATTTTGAACGCATCAATCGGGAGAATGAAAGGGCTAATCGACGGTATGCTGTCATCCGTGGACGCAAAGTACGCCCAGTCGCTTCTTCTCGTGCTACGGTAGAAGTGCTCGAAAGCATCAAAGACGCGATCAGGGACGAATCAGATATGTCAGACAGTTCCAGCGAGGCCGACGATGAAGGCGGAGACGAAGACGAAGGACGCAAGTCTAGTGATAAAGTCACAGAATCCTCTCCAGAGCAGTCTACAACCTTGCCTGTCCCCGCGGTTCAGAAGGAGCCAATTACATCTACAGAGCCACCCGCAGTACAAGAAACGAGTGCGCGAGTTCCTGCTGCATCTACTCCGCCATTGTCTCCTCCTGCTCCGGAACGGACTTTTCCGCCATCCCCACCGTTAAGCACCCCTCCGGAGATAAACCCACCGCCAACACCACCGACACTTTCGCTCGAAGAACTTCCACCTCGCGGTTCAATCTTCAGACAGGCAATCTCTGGACTGTGGCCCCCTCATGTCCCCTCAAAGCGCCTAGATTTTGACAATGAAGATCCATTGAACGATCCAGAGCACATCTTCAGGGATTCATCGATGGTCGTCAGGACTGACGAACCTACCTCAATCATTGCTCTTGCGCTCAAGTATGTTTCTCGTCTCTTTCTCGGAACATGCTGACAAGGGGGATCTCTAGCTCACTACACTACAGGGATATGCTTGCGAAATCTCGCGCCGAAAAGCGAACATCTCGTGAACCAAAGGTCTCGGACGGCGGTGAAGCATTCATGCCAGACGATCGATCTATGTCCGAGTGCTCGTCAACATGGGGGGTCGTCAATGTAGACACCTCAGAAGCTGTCAACCTCACGGACGAACTAAAGTCCCCATCTACAAAGATGTCCTGGGTCATTTGTGAGTATTGCTACTTCGTTGTGACATTGAGTTGACTGTATGCGTGGTGGTGGACAGCATTCGAGAGCGGCGGGTTGACCATCAGCTGTACGATACTATATCCTGAGCAGTTTGATGCGTTACGGAGGACGTACGATTGTGAAAGGAGCGTGGTAGAGTCCTTATCACGGTGCGTCAAGTGGGATGCCAACGGAGGCAAGTCTGGGTCGGCATTCTTGAAGACTCGAGGTTCGCAGCGATCCAATCGTTTTATATGACCACCCGTTAAACTAACCTTGGTTGCCAGATGACAGATTCATTGCGAAGGAGCTCTCGCGCGCAGAATTGCAAACAATGGAAACTTTTGCTCCGGCCTACTTTGATTATATGGCGTCGGCTGTCAGCGGGAACGTGCGCTGTTGATTCATTGTTTGCGAAAAATAGGTCATCTTAATCCCTTATTAGCGTCCAACGCTGCTGGCCAAGGTTTTCGGCTGTTACAAGCTGACGTTCAAGAAGGTCAAAGACAACGGGACGGGCAGAGCTAAAGTATATCACATGAATTTGCTGGTCATGGAGAACCTGTTCTACAACCGTCGATTTACCAAGGTGCGAGGAAACTTACGCGGGCACTGCAGAGTTGATCGTGCTCTTCGATAGATCTATGATCTCAAAGGTTCCACAAGGAACCGGCATGTACAATCCACAGGAAGAGAGAACGAAGTTTTACTAGACGAGAACCTTGTCGAAAGTGGGTGAAAAGTGATGTGCATACTGTTCTTTCTTGACCACTTGTAAAGCCGCCCATCTCTCGCCTTTCTATCTCAAAGAACACTCCAAGAGAATATTGCGCGGGGCATTGTACAATGACAGCAAGTTCCTATCCGACATTAACGTCATGGACTATTCGCTCGTGGTTGGTGTCGATGATAAGACGCATGAACTTGTGGTCGGAATTGTCGGTAGGTCCACGGCCCTAGCTGAACTTCACCTCCCCTTTTGCACAGAGCTGATGAGTGTTCGTCTCACTAGACTATATCCGCACTTATACATGGGACAAGAAGCTGGAGAGTTGGGTGAAAGAGACTACATTCCTTGGTGGAGGCAGAGGTGAGCCCACCATAGTTGGGCCGAAGCAGTACAGGCAGCGTTTCATCAGCGCGATGGAAAGGTACTTTCCCCTGGTGAGTTTCCCGTGACTGCTGGATCCTGTGCAAAATGTGACGTTGTAGCAGGCTCCGGATCGCTGGGTGAAACAAAAGGACACTCCTGAAGAAGACCCGAACAGTCTGGCTGATCTTTGGCCCGACTGGTGATGTACGATGATTGAGTCGTCGAGTCGCACCTGTTCTTGTTTTCATTTGATCTTGAAGATCGATTATAACCGCATGTTCCTCTGTCCACGCATCTCATGACATACCCATCATAGCATAGTACATACTCTGTTGTAATATAGTCGTGTACACTTCACTTTGTGACATCCTCATTGGCACAACAAACTCTATTCTCTGTGCCACTCTCCAACATCCCTTGACCCCTCACGACCACGATGGATGATGATGATGCCGAGTATATGCAGGGCAGCGAAGACGAGGTACCGTTTCCTTTCGTTGATGACCTCGTCGTGATCGCACGACCGCCGTGAGCGGGCACCAATGGGACTGACACTCAACAACAGGACTACGGCTTCGACTATTCTGACAACGATGAAGCCAACGAGTCGGGAAGCGCAGACGTCGAGAACATGTACTACACTGCGAAATGTGCGTCCGACTCCTCGCCCCTCTTTTCGTGCGTGCCTTGCTGAACTGGAGATTTTCCCATCTACGCGACGCGTTAAACACAGCCAAGAAAGAGGATGATCCAGAGCAGGCGCTAAAGGAGTTCAAAGCCATCGTTGATCAAGAAACGGAGAAAGGTGACTGGTGAGCCTGTGCTCGTCGCCCCTCCATGCTCGCCCTGACATCGCGACGTCCAGGGGCTTCAAGGCTCTGAAGCAGTCCACGAAACTGCTCTTCCTAACCCTCCACCGCCCTGCGGATGCGCTGTCGACGTACATGAAGCTGCTCACCTACACAAAATCCGCCGTCACTCGGAACTACTCTGAGAAGACGATCAACGGGATCTTGGATTACGTAGGTGGCGGCAAGGGTGGGGTCGTGGAGGTGGACGTCCTTGAACGATTCTATGCAGCGACGAACGAAGCCTTGGAGGAGGCCAAGAACGAGGTGAGGCTTGACTTTTGGGTCATGCGGGGCGCTGACCGCGTCACACGTAGAGATTATCGGCGAAAACGAATCTGAAGCTCGCCAAGCTTTGGTTGGACAGAAAAGAGTACGGTCGACTCCAAAAGGTGCGTATGTCGTCCGCTTTCAAGCCCGTTCAGCCAAAGTGTTCAGATCATCCGCGAACTGCACGCTGCGACGAGGGCGGCGATGGATAGCGAAGATCAATCGCAACGAGGGACTCAATTGCTGGAGATCTACGCGCTCGAAATCCAGATGCATAACGAAATGCGGAACGTCAAGAAACTCAAGGTGCCATATTGACGCTGCCGTCTTTGGCCATCATCTGATAAACACGAACCAGGAAATTTACAACGCCTCGAACAATGTCCGTTCCGCGATCCCGCACCCACGCATCATGGGAGTCATCAAAGAGTGCGGTGGCAAGATGTGGATGGGCGAACGCCAATGGTCTCTCGCTTCATCTGACTTTTTCGAGTCTTTCCGGAATTACGACGAGGCGGGGTCCCCACAGCGTATTCAAGTGCTCAAGTACCTTGTACTTGCCAACATGTTGACGGGGAGTGAAGTGAATCCGTTTGACTCCCAAGAAACGAAACCGTACAAGTCAGACCCCCAAATCAAAGCGATGACCGATCTGGTAGATGCTTATCAAAGGAGAGAAGTCCATTCGGCCGAGAAGATTCTGAAAGGTTGGTTGGAACTGGGAGGCAAAAACCGTTGCGCTAATGAGTGCGCGTAGACAACCGCTCCACCATAATGGACGACGCATTCATTCGGTCGTACATCGGGGAGCTCCTGAGAAGTCTACGCACGTCGTATCTCATTGATCTCATCAAGCCATACACACGTCTCGAGCTCTCGTTCCTCGCCAAGGTGAGTCACATTCGCGAGAGGCCGAGCGAGAGGCTAACGCAATATACAGCAACTCAACGTCGAGATTGCTGAGGTAGAAGAACTCTTGATCGGACTCATCCTGGAAGGGAAAGTTGACGGTCGGATAGACCAAGTTGGCATGAGATTAGAGCTGGACCGCGCGTACGTATTGCATTATCTTATGCGGCGTCATAGATGCTCAACCATCTATAGTCAGGCACTCGAGAAAAAGAGATACACTGCACTTCATTCGTGGACAAAGGCACTGGAAGGAGTACACGCTGCGGTAGTCGCGAAGACAGCAGGAAGAGTTACCTCGGATCCTTATATGAGCATCCCTCCCGAAAGGATTGCTGACTTCCGGGACATTGGACTCTAAATGGTTTCATTGTCATCTGTACCAACCCTAACAAGTATCGATGAGTGACCAATGAACATCAGAGACTGGAAACGGAAGGTTAGTATCATGAGTGGTGCAAGGTGTAGGTACGCTAACCTATAGTGGGCGGTTAAATGGTTTCCAATCATGTGTCCAGCCCTCTTTTGAAGGGGTGTCTGTTGGGACTTTGAGCTCGCGAGGGAAGAGTCCTCTAACTCTGGACTCGATGGCCCTTTTCTCGGCGTTGGAACAAGTTTTGAGCATCTCGACCTCGGCAGGGTTCCTCGCTCTTGGATCCTCTCTCCTGTTTGCCTCCCTGAACAATGCTGGATCAATTTCCTCCAGCTCCTGCATGGCCCTCCTCATGCATTCAAACTTGCGCTGCAGCTCTTCCTCGCGTTTCTTGCGTAGATGGCGCTGGTAAAGTTTCCAGGCCCTCTCGATAGTCTTGTGGGCTTGTGCCGAGGGAATGGCGCGTTGGAGCGCGCGAGCTACGTCTGGACGCCATGTACCGGTGGGGGAAGGGCCGGAGCGAATGTTTGGCGGGTAGAGCATGCGACGGATGACTTCGCGTTGTGTGTTGGCCGGGTCGGTTGTCTGTGCGTTCGTCGCTGCATGGCGCACTGAAATCTGCGGGGTCCGCAGGAGTGGACGATACTTGAAAAGCCTGGACATTGTCCGACCGCAACTTTGGACCCGGCCCAAAAATGTAGCACGTTGGTTCCCACGGCATACTTGTAGTAGCACAAAACTTGAGCTTGCCGTTGCAGCCTCTCAATGTCGTCCAGTCTCTGCCGGCGATGCATGTTCTCGCTCGCTAGTCCGGTTAGTACACTTGCCATACCTCCGAGGTCGTTCTATTCACTGCATGGCCCACAGTTGTCCAACCGTTCGGCTTGGCTAGTGAGTTTTGCACTCCCGTTTCCTCCGGTCTAGCTCAATGGCACATCATCTCAGCCCGTAACCAATCGCCACTTTTCTTCGACATCCGTCGCGTTCGCTAAACGCGTCGAGAAGAAGAAGGCCCCCTCCAAGCATCAGCTCGCCCTCCTAGCTAGAAAAAAGGCGGCAAAGCGCGGTAAAGATGCATACGCGAACGAGAAGATGACCCTCGCCGACGCGATATCTGTCCTTCGCGTAGGTTTGCTACCATTACACGTGTACAGCTCACTCACCGTGTTCTGGCATGTCAGGCGGTCGAGGTTGCGCGACCCAACTCTACGTACGAGCTGGTGATCCGCACTGCCATGTCGCGCGGTGCGCCCATACCGACTGGTCGTATCAATCTTCCTAGAGAGGCCAAGCCAAGAAAGGAATATCGTATTCTTGTTTTTGCGGATGGTCGGCAAGCAGATGAAGCCAAGAAGGCAGGTGCCCACGTCGTTGGTGGTCTCGAGCTTGTCGATGCCGTCGGTACCTTCGTCGTACCTCTCTTTCCATCGCTCACGATCTGTCACAGGTAGCGGAAGGCAAACACAACAGCTGCACGACTATCCTTTGCACTCCATCGCTTCTACGTAGCATTAGTAGCAAGCTCGGTCGTATTCTTGGTCCCCGTGGTCTCATGCCGTCTGAGAGACGTGGGACCGTCACCGACGATATTGAGGGGTACATCCAAAGGCTTCAAGGAACGACGGAATGGAGGGGTGACAAGGCGGGAACTATAAGGATGCCCGTTGGAAAGGTGGGCATACGAGGACCTTTAATTTTTGGTT
>JBBPUA010000041.1:0-45565 GCA_038094355.1 Afroboletus lepidellus | reverse complement strand
AGGACGCGCTCCCGCCGCTGCCCTCACGCGCCTCGCGGCGTACCCGAAGCTCGGGGTTCATCGGTGTCCCTGCCTCCGGAACCACCTCCAAGTCGACGTCGGGCGCCAAGTCGGGCGCAAGCAAGGGCAAGACGAAAGCGTCAGCGCGGCCATCCGAGGTGAAGACGCCGGCGCGCCGGTCGTCGAGGTTGTCGACAGCGTCTTCGTTGTCGCCGGACCACACCGAGGCTGCGTCTCCGACGAAAAAGGGACGGAAGAGCGCGGGTCCGAGAGCATCTGTTGGAGGGAGTGGAACGGTGACGACGCGGAGCAGCACAAGGCGGAAGCGGTAGGCGCCGGCGGTCGGGCGGCGCGTAGATCTTTGTTCACTATGTTGAAATGTTGTTTGCTATAATCAAGCCGTGCGCTGGATCGCGGGATAGAATGCCTTGCCTAAAGTGGGGATTGCACCCCTAAGCTGGCACCGCCACCTGGATTGTATACTCCGCTTTAGTCAGCAAGACTCGTCAACCATCACCACCATGTACAACGGGATCGGGTTGACAACGCCCCGCGGAAGGTACGCTGGTTGACCTCGTTCTGGCGACGACTCACGGTCTTTTCAGTGGCACCAACGGCTACGTCCAACGCAACCTTTCCGTCCTACGCTCGCACGAAACCGCTGCCGAGCGGGCAGCAGCGTGGGACGTTGCACCTCCGAAACACAGGGAGCCAGACCAAGCTATTTTGGAGCACGAACGCAAGCGCAAAGTCGAGGTCAAGTGTCTGGAGCTGCAGCTCAAGCTCGAGGACGACGGGTACGTGTCGCTCCCTCTCCGTCTCGTGCCGCTCACCTTTTTTTTTTTCAGACTCGACGAAGCAGAGATCGAGGTCAAGGTGACAGCCCTGCGCGAGGAACTCTTGGCGGACCTCGCCTCGCTCGCCACCTCTGCCAAGAGCTTGAAGGCCTCGGACACGCATGCCATCGCTGCTGCGAAAAAAACCGAGCTAGACAAGATGGCCCGTGCGCTCGGTACGCGCAGGGACTATACCGAGGGCGAGGCCTTTGACCGCGAGAAGCAGGAAGAGAACAAGCGCTTGCGGCTCGTCGAGCGTGAGGAGAGGGACAAGAGGCGCGAGGAGGAGCGTACGCGCATGGTGGAGCAGCGTCAGCGGTGGGAGGCGGAGAAGCGCGAGCGGGATCGGGTGAGGAGGAGGGATGAGGATCGGATGAGGAAGGAGCGCGAGGCGGATGAGGAGAGAAGGAGGGAGAGGATGCCCCCGCCGCCAGTGCCCTATCGAGAGAGGGCAGGGCGTGACTCGTATAGGAGGGCGTCCCCCCCGCCGCGTCGTCGGGAAGGGTATGAGCGTGCGCGAACGAGGTCACGATCGCCGTCGAGGTCACGCTCACCTGATCCGGCACCCCGTCGTCGCCCGCGTTCTCCCATGTATTCGCGGCGTCGGTCACCCCCGCCCCGTCGAGCTCCGGGGCGGTCCATGTCCCCACCTCGGCGCCGCTCGCTTTCCCCATCCGCGCGTCGTTACCGTGACCGGTACGAATCGCCGCCTCCAAGGCGAGCACGTGACAGGAGCGACTCACCCGCCCGCGACGACCGCTCACCTCCCCCTCGCAGCGAAGATAGTCGAGATGACAGAAGAGGAAGGGATCTTTCTGCATCACCCAGGTCATTCAAAGGTGCCGCCCGCTCACGCTCGAGGTCTGTTGGATCCTCGATGTCCGTCAGCACCAAATCCAGTCGGTCTGGCGGCCAAAGCGATTAAAAAATTACATCCTTTTTTTTACTTGTGGTCTTTATTTTGTTTCCTCACGCCCATGTAAAGATACAGATGACTGCTCAGATATATCACCCCCAAAAATCAAGTATTTTCTGATGACTCCAATCCACATAGTGCATAGTCACATCAGGGGCAACAACGATTCGGGATAGATCAACGCGCCGAGTTCGCGTACCTCCAACTCTGGTATACCATTGAGACCACCAAACAGCGTGCGGTGATAAACGGTGCGGGGCAACATGTACCGCGCATCGACGATGACGTTCGGGGTATGACTCCAAGGCACCATTTTGAAACGTCTGAACTCGATGCCAGTCTGCGGGGTGCCGACGGAGAGATTGATCCAGCAGTGGCCGGGCTGTACAGTGGCGAGATCATCCACATCTGCCAAGGTCGGAATAGGGGCCTACCTGATGCTCCGTCCGTTGCCCCACTCGCCGCGCAACGGGATCCCGTTCGGGGAGAACAACGATGGGCGCATCCAGCAAGTTCCACTGCTCCACCCTGTCAGGTGCAACGTCCGAGGTCACATCTGCGGCGTCATTAAAACTGTCTAGCGAAAGCATATCCATCAAGTGCTCGACAAACCCCAGCTCGGTCGCATCGAAACCGTCGACCACTGGATCCATCAGTGTGATGGATTCTCCGTATAGCGCACGGGACGACATGGTGGAAGAAGATGAAGCCAGAGGCCCACTGGGCTCCTAATGAGGTTGGGACATTGAATTGGACTCGAAAAAGGAAAACACCCCTATCGTACAAGGTTACCGCGCCGTGGTCTGCTGTCCGCCCGCGTTCTGCTTCAACCGGTCGACCAGCGGCGCATCTGCTGCGTCCGCAGCGGGAATCTCGAGCTTGCTCCTGCCTTCCTTTCGGTCCGACTTGGAGTCACCCTTGAACCCTACATAATACACTCGCGAGACATCGCCGCCCACAGAATCACCCTGTCCGCAGTACGATCAAATCCAAGACTCCATATAGCAACCTCAAAGAAAAAAAAAAAAGAAGGGGGCACGCATGCTGCAAGGGTGCGAGAGAACGTGACTCACGAAGTAGAGGCTCAGAGCATGTACACTCGCAAACGCGGCCACCCGCAGAGGGTACTCCACAGCCCCCGTTTCGCCTTCTAGAAGACTGATATCGAGATGCGGCTTGGTGTGTTCTGCGTCTGCGAAGTCGATGATGTTCGCATAGTTGGCATAGATCTTGAGATGGCGTGGCGTCGTTTCTCCCCGTCCTATTCAGTCGTCGATGCCGGTTGATCGGATGTGTGTGGACGCGGTGGGCGTATCAATGATCGCATTGGGGCGACGAACAAGGGAGGACGTTACCGAGTTTGAGCACGACGGACTTGATGCGCACGTTTTGGGAAAAGGGAACGTGTATGACCATCTGCGCGCAGGGTCGCACACGATATCAGTTGCGGGTTCGTCTTGGTTCATCTCACCTGATCGTCCACACCTGAATCTGCGAACTGGGTCGTGTCCTCGCGATCAGACCACGGTTTGATGAGTGCCTTGGCTTGCTCTGGCACGGCGAGATTCAAACCATGCACGCTGTCGTCGTGGGATCAATACCGAGCTGGCAGGCAGTACCGGCTTACTTGTCTCGGTCTATGTAGCTGAACAGGTTCGTGTGCTCGCCGCCGTGGAGATCTGCCGCGACGGAGTTGCCGGTGGTGTCGCTCATCGTTGGCGTCAACTTGGAGGCTTCCAAACTGGGTAATCACAAACAAAACCAACCCCCGAAATTCTACCTCTTCAACCATGAACAGGCTCCGTCTCGCCCCGGCGTTGCGCAGACCGCCCCAGCCATGGTCGCGCATGTCCAACCATGGCACCCGCGCCCTACGAGCCTACTCGAGACCTCCACAAACCGCCCAAGCAGAGCCCGTGTCAACTCCGGTCGACGCGACGCCCTCTTCCGCGCCGGGCACGCCCCTCGCAGACATCCCCGAAGACGGCTTCCTCCCCGACCTCATGCAATACGACAAACTCCTCGACGAACACTCGGCCGTCGACTTTGCCCCCACCAACCGCGCCCCATTTGCCAACCGCGTCATCGTCCGAAACGACCCTTCCATGATCGTCGGCAACTTTTACGACACGTCTGCCCGTGAGGAGAAGGGGGTGCGGGAACACGAGGAGGAAGAGGCGCTTGATGAGCTCGAGGACGACGAGACGGGCGACGTCCGCAGCACGGCGAGCGCGTCCCCGCTTCTGCCCCATCAAATTGCCAAGCTCCACGTCTACCCGCTCCTCATGCGTCGCGTCACGCAGCAGACCGGCAAGGGCAAAATTCACTCCATGTACTCCCTCGTCGTCGTCGGCGATGGGAACGGTCTCGTCGGGTACGGCGAGGGCAAAGACGCAGAGGCCGCCGTTGCACGCGAAAAGGCTCTCGCAAAGGCCCTTAGGTCCATGGACTATGTCGAGCGCTTCGAGAAGAGGACGTTTTGGACGGAGATCGAGAGCAAGTTTGGCAGCACGAAGATCATTCTGCGGCCCCGGCCTGTCGGGTTCGGATTGAGGTGTAATCCAAACGTGCACCAGGTGCTCAAGGCAGCTGGCATCAAGGACGCGAGCGCAAAAGTATGGGGCAGTAGGAATCCACTCATGGTCATCAAGGGGCTGTTCAGAATGCTCCAGGCCGGTCACGCGCCGTTGGGCATGGGTGATGGCGTCGGTGGTGGTATGAGGCGGTTAGACAAGGGAAGTGGTCTCAGGAATAAGAGCGCGATCGAGAGAGACAGAGGTAGAAAAATGGTGGATCTAAGGACGCTGTGATTAGCTTTTCGATGTCCGCTCTGCAGACTGGATCGAGCCACTAATGACGACATATGCGATTACTAGTAGTACAGTACCGGTATCATCATGATTGTGGCCCTTAGGATCCAGGGACCCAATCCGCGCACCATTAGAACTGGCCGGTCAATTCCTCCCCCATAAACTCGACGATTCGGTCGCTCGTAGGACGTCGTCCTTCATGCGACCAACACCATTCGATGAAGTTCCACCTCCGGTCCGTGACCGCTCCCTGGCTGGGTCGCTTGGGCCTACTGCCCTGCATGACGGCAGAGATGACTTGTTCGTCGCGTGAAAGGTGGTGGTAAGGGATATAGCCTGTCAGGGTCTTTTTGCGCCGGTAAGATCTGTACCACTCAGGATGCAATAACCATTGTGACACACCTGCAACATTATGCTTCCAAACGAGTACACATCACTTTGTGTAGTTGGACTGCTAGGCTTATAGGGGTCAAGTAGTTCGGGGGCCATCCACCGCACTGTACCATTGCTCCGCCGGGTCGCTGCGGAGGCCGCCGATCCAACTACCGTCGCCAATAGCGTAGACAAGCCGAAGTCGGTGATACAAGCACTTCCGTTAGCACGGACGAGCACATTGCGCTGTTTATTTCGAAGCATGAGCGGCGAACAAGGACCAGGGTTAAAAGTACGTACACTCGACAGATCACCATGAATGACGTCCTGGGAGTGCACTATCGCCAGCGTAGCCCCGATGAGGATACGAAAAAGACGCAGTACCTGAATAACTTACAGTACTGTAGCCCACGAGCTACGCCGTCAACCTGGAGAACGTTTCTGAACCAGTGCGACTGGTGGATCACAATGAACGCCTACCAGGATTAATCTGTCTTTTACCGCAGGGCTCTTGTTGCCTTCGAGATACGCCGTTAATGAACCATTTTCGACCCACGGACACACCACAGCGGGCAGCTCCGGGTGTAGGTTGGGGTCCCTAATTGTCCCAAATAATTTCAAAACGTTGGGATGATTCAGCTTCAACCACACGGTAATTTCCCTGTGGAGTTGCTACTCAGAGTGGTACCGAGTAAGGTTATATCATGAACAGTACTCACCTTTATCCGCTCCGGAGAGTTTTCGCTGCCTTGCAGGTACCTCTTATACACCTTGATAGCGACCTAGTAACCGTTTAGTTTTGCCACGATTTTTGAAAACAGTAACGTACATCAGTCGAGTTCCCTCTCATCCTGAACTTGCCTCTGTAGGTGTCTCCGTAGCTGCCAGAGGCGAAGGCATATTTATCGACCACCACATGATCAGTAAGATCGTGGGGAAAGGTGTCGCGAATGTCTTCCATCGATACCCCCCTTCTCTTCTCGGGATACGGCACATTCGCACGTCGAGACTCAATATTGACAGCCCCTCCTGTTACTGTCTCTCCCGGAGTCCGTTTCCTGCTTTCGCCTTCTTTACTCGTTGTGTCAGAGTGTCGGTATTGATATTGGCCAGTCCCAGCTTCGGTTGTGCGCCCCCTCCTTGAAGGCTTGTTGTCTCGCCTACTAGTACTCTCCGCTGCATTTTCCCTCTGAGATCCCATGACCGAAGGTCTGGGTCTCTGCATCATGCTTGGATTTGGAAGGTGACCATCTGCTCCTTGCGAGCTCCTGCGTGCTACACCCTGGGGCGCACCCTCAGACCTAACTGCACTGTTTTGGCCGCTGGATTGTGTTCCTTCATCCTCCATCATTCCCAGGATGTCCTGTACCGTTCCGTGGTCCAGCTTGAGACGCCCTAACAACGTAGTCTCGATGTCCGCTCGTGATGGCTGCCGATACTGATCGACAAATCGTCGCATCCCGTTCTCGAGGCGAAGAAACCAGTCACGTGGCCCATGGAAAGATGCTGGGTTTCTGAGACAACAGCTCTCTAGAATTCTGCGAATCCTCCTCTGCGACTCCAGGTAGTTGTGATCCTGCAGTGGGGTGTGGTTCGTGACTGTTGTAATACACGCATGCCCGACGCTCTTAAGGCCATAGCGCTCGAAGTCAGTCTTGTTCCTCGTCCACCAATCTTCCATTTCTACCTCCCCCTCGAGGCCCGTGATGACGAATGCCAAAGGCACCTTTTTCTGGAAGACAGTTTCGGAGAACAACCTGTAGTTGTTCTGTATAGTCGGCGTCAACTTGCTTGCGCGTATGCAAAAGAGCAAAAGGTGGACGCCACCAACGGCGCTTAATTTGTCGACGAACTCGTAAGCATTTTCGAGAGCCTTCAGGTAGTCGCTTCCCCTTATCTCTGACTCTTCCAGACCAACAGTTTCGAATATGGAGAGGTTCATATCATCAATATCATAGCAGGCTGATTGGAGCGTACGGCCGCTGGTACCGGACGATACTCTGGCGATGCCTCTGCGAGCGATGGCATTGACGACAGCGCTTTTCCCGACTCCCGGTGCACCGAAAAGCACGACATTGATCCGCTGATTTCCATGAGGCTGCACAGCTATAGTCAACCGTTCGGCAGGTTCTGGACGAAGCCCTCTGGTGCCATGATATGTTTCTGCGACTAAAGAGGAATGCGCAGAGGGTCTCTGAGAATGCGTCTTCTCAACCCGGAATACATCTTGGGTATTCGTAGATATCATTTGGCGGGCACTCGACTTGATCGGCTGGGGTTGCAAAGCCATAGCCACCCGCTCGAAATCTACAGACGAGGCGCTAGCAATGTCTAGATGAAGCGCTGATTAGCTTGAATCGATCGTAAACTTTCACCGAAGTATTACCAGTGTGACTTCGGTAGCCTCCTGCAATCCCAATTCGACCTGAACTGGCAGGAGGAGGCACTCGGGACTTCTGAGGTGTCCCCCGTGATATGTCTTCGATGTTCGTAGACATTGCTTGGTGGACATTCGACGGAATCGGGTGGGTTAAAATTCGACCTGCACTGGCAGGAGGTGCTAGGGGCCTTTGAGAATATTGGCGTGCCTTCACAGCCTGTGATACGTCTTGGATGGTCGTAGACATTGTTTGGTGATGGGCATTCGACCTACTCGGGTGGGGCTGCGCAGCCATAGTCACATCCTCGGATCTGGCAGGGCCTAGACGGTGGATTGATCAGCTTGTATGTAGCTCGACCCGAGTAGGATTGTAATAACCTTCTGTAACGGCAACTTGACCTGTCGGAGGAGGCACCAGGGGCCTCCGAGGATACGGCTGTGCCCTCGTAGCCCGCGATACGTCTTGGGTATTCGTGGACGGTTTCTGGTGGTGGACATGGGCATTCGACGGGGTCGGCTGGGGCTGCGCAGCAATGGCCGTGCGGGCAAAGTCTTTGGACAATTCACTGACGAGGTCCAGACGAAGTGCTCGAGCGCCACTTGTACTAATAGAGCTTCCATAATATTCTGGAGAGGAATATGCGGAGGGTCTCCGACGGTACGACTGTGTTTCTAGAGCCTGTGACGAGTCTCGAATACTTGGAGGTACTGTGTTATGATGGACTGGGGAAGCAAACGACGTGTGGCAGTGGACAAGTGAGTTCGACATGGTCTCTGATCCGGACAGGTTCGAGGACATCCATTCTCTCGTCCGTGAATCTATGGGGGATATAATGTCGGGTTTTATTTTCCGAGACTCAGGAGACTCTGTAAACTGTACTGTTGAGTCAAGTTGCGTGGAGGTGGTATATTGAGAACCAGACATAGAGCTAGTTAGAGTAAATGAACATTTGTGACGATTATCAGAAAAGGTCATCTTACTTTTCTGAATCCTCGAACGCAGCTTTATCGTGTTGTCCATGGGACAGATCTTCCGAAGATGACGTCACTGTATCATGGTCGCTGTTATTTGTGCTTCGCAAATACACTGCGTCTAAGATTGGTCAGCCTAACCAACGTGTGCATGATTTTGAATATCATCACCTTCGCGTGCAATTATCACTGAGTAGTTGTTCGTCACAGCTGTTACAAGGCGGTCAGCTTGTGATATTTCTTCGCGTTTGAGTAATCCCTGTAATAAGACGCTCGCCACTTAGAAGGTAGGGAATGGCGCATCGGACAAACCCTGTCCAACAGTGTGATCCACTGGCTGTCATGGGTGACCGCGACGGTAGCAGAAGGAACCTGTCAAATCATAAGGATGTTGGTTTCTGGACCGTTTATTTCGGTATTGCATACATACCTCTTGCAATAAATACTGATTAATGATGTCAGAGGGATGGAAGGGCTGGAAAAATGAGCCCGCAAAACTCGGTTATGATAGACAGAAACCTACCTTCACCATTTGAGGTAAACGGTGGACCGTGACATCCTCTTGGATATCATCACTTTTATCGGCAGGTAGATCGTTGTCCGTGGTACCCTTTCCTTTGGGAGTATTGGCGGTTGAATCATTGCTGCCCCTAGGTATCATGGTCCGTACTTCCGAGAACCATGAAGTACTGGAGAACACCCCGCGAGAAGGTCGCGTGGAGGGATCTGCCCTGACGCGAACCCGTTTCTTGCCCAATATCCCTTCTCGGACAGCAATTTTGAACCCTTGTATGAATATGGCTTGGTTTGCTGTCTCACGGTAGTACAAGTTTGCAGGTCCCACGCGCCAATCCATGGCATGTGTGGTCTCCCAGGAATAGCTCGCCGTGATATTGCCTCCGCCAACCTGCAGCGCTTTGAATTGGGCCGAGGCTTCGCTAGTTCTAGCACCCTGCTGATATGCTGCAAGGGACCAAGAGCGGGCCTTGTGAAAACCGGTAATCAAATAGAGGGAATCGTGACTAATTATGCGATGGAGGCGCTGTTCCGCAAAGTTATACCAATCTACCGCATGTCGGATCGCTTCATCCTCGAATAAACCTTCCTTGCGAAGATAGTAACGTTCTGCACCTTCGGGGATGATGAGAACGGCACCTTCACGGGAGGACAGCGTAAATTCATAATTCAAGGGACCTGGTTGCGTGCGTCTTCATTCTCGTGAACACAACGATATCGTTCACATGAGTAGTATCACCGCACCTTTCCACGCTCTCAGAAACATCGTCATCCCTCACCCTCACTACCGAGGGAGTGGAAATGAAGCGACCCGGACTCTCGGCTTCGGGGAATATGGCAATATCCTTTCTGCTGAGCAGGATTGGAGTGAAGTTGTCTGGAACCCCATCTTCCTGATGCAGTGGATGTTCCGGCGGTAAACACACGTTAAAAAAGACATCGAAACTGCCGTCCTCAGGAACAACGACACCGACGTCGCCAATTTTGAGCCCGTCCCGAACGTAGATATCTGGAAGACTTATACTAGGTTCTGGCGTCCATAGCGGGTATCCACGTCGTGAGGAGAGGCCCCTTGCATAGACATCCTGTGGGGAGTAGACCATGCTAGTTTTGTTGAAAGCGTCGAGCTATGGATCTCAGCGCCAATGAAAGTTGCTGTAGATACTATCAGTGGCGCCTTGAGTTCCCAAGACAAAGCACCACTTACCCACTGGCATGACAAAGATGGGTTGGTCACCAGACTGCTGTAGAATTGGTCTGTCACGCGTCACAATGGAGGTTGTCGAATTTCTTGGGTTCGCTATGAAAAAGGTGTTTGGTAGTTGGTACAGTAGCACAGGCACACGATGCAGCACCTGTTCTAGTCCGGTCTGGAGGTGAGCTGAGATTCATAGGGTAGACCTTGTGCAGATCCAGCAAGCCTCAGGGTCCTGTGACGGTGCGTGACACAGGGACAAAAGGCAAAGAATCCCCGCGGGATGTTGGCCGTTCCACAGCTAGCCACCAAAAAATCATCTTCTCCTGCAGCTGCAACATCAAAAGGAAGGTAAGGACAGTGAACATAGTCTTGAAACGATTCACTGTTGGCCGATTTTCACTCCTTTTGTTGTACCATTATCCTATACATTTTCATTGTCACGCACAATCACGGCTTTGTCAGCGATCGTTTGCTAGATCTGTGTTCGGTCTACCTTACTAAAGGCTGAACAAGGTTTTCTCCGATGTCCAACTACGGGAGCTGGATACATACAGTTGCGGTATGCAAGTGCGCTCTGCGGAGAGAGCAGGCACAGGCACTCCGAGATATGTGCCAGCCTGAAGTTCTTCTTCGTGGTACTTAAGGTCGAAGACACTGCTCATGGCCTGGTTTGAGCCTTGTCCCATCGAAGCCAGCAACACATGTTGCGACGTTCAATGCGGCTCCGGGCCGGCTCTGTTGAACCACCTTTCAAGCATGCGCTTCCGCTGTCGGGGATAATAATCTTCGGCGACAAGTTGATCCCGACGTCAACTGGGAACAAGGCCGTCCAATCACAAGAGGTCTCTGATCAACTTAACGTTGGCGCCGTGGTGGCTCGGGCTTCAGCTCTTCAAGGCGCTGGAAACTGTAAGCTGGACCCACTTTTTTTTCTTCGACTCGAATCCCATGGCCAGGATGTGGATGCCCTCCGACAAATGCAACTACGTGTGGCACCTTGCATGTACACCAGCTTGAAGTCCATGTCATGTCCTGACAGCTCAATACGCTTCCCTCGATGATCGCTCCTGGGCCTGCCACTCCGCCAACGCCGACACCTCAAGATCCATGCAGTGCATCTTACTCAGGCCCCGCATGTTGCGTCAGCCTACCGGACGGTACGTGGTGCTACTGACAGTGCGACGCGGTTGCGGTGACTTGCTCGGGCATGCCTCGGTCGCTGACCCGGGGGACGAGCGAGGGAGATTGGCAGCCCAGGCCCGGTTCGTAGACTCAGAAGCCTCGACCGCCTCACTTGCCGCGCCCGGTGACCAGTCTTTGAATCCGCTCTCCATGGATGGTCCTCGTCCGTGGGCCGGCGGGTCCTGCATGCACAGCCCAATCCACCGGCAGACTTGCCCCAGTATTCAGATGCCCCTATGTCAAAGTCAACTCCCAGCGGTCCGTCTACGGCCTCAATTTGACGTCTAGAAACACCGACTCTACATAGCTGCCGCAGGTGATGATCTGAGACCACGTCTGTGATCTTCAAGTCGGTAAACGGACCCGCAGTGTTGACACCGCTCCATCTATGTCTCGGATCGACGCCGCATCGGCGCGGATCGTGTACGCGACAGCAGCCTTTTCTGTGGCTTGTCGCGACTCGATTTTCAAAAACGAGGACAAATTCTGATTAGCTCAGCGAGGCGGACACCTTGCTTACGTATCTTCGTAAAAAAAAACCGATTGCAGGAATGGATCGAACCTAGAATGCATTGCGGAAAGAATCACATGTCGAAAGAAGCTACTGTGTGTGGTGCGTTATGATTGCTGTCATCGTCGTACGCCAGGTACGGTACTGATACATATACAATTGCCGAATGCAAAAAAGCAAAACAAGGGAAACACAGCGTACGAATGAAAAAAAGATGTCAGGGTTGCGAACGTCGAAGAGGCTAGATATGTAAATGCCAACCGACATGAATGAGACGAAGAATGTGGAAGATGCGCGGCTTTTGTACAACAGATTCATTCGATCGTCTATATGAAGCAGCGTGCAAGGCTTACGTCGTGGAATGGAAAAGTGGTAGGGAATGACCGTTAATGCGGGTAAGGAAAGACGAAGGCGAACGTCCTACGCGGCCCCGGCTGTAGCAAATAATTTTCCCGGGGAGAACCAGTGTCGTCTCGTCCAGGGTCGCGCAGCCTGGCGACATTGGTCGTGCAGCCGGGCCGTCACCGACGGGCCGGTCTGGAGAGGCGTAGCCGAGTGAGGGGGTTCAGAAGCAGGTGGAGAAGGTGTGCGACGCCAGGACGATGTAGGACTTGAAGTGAAAAAGGAATGAAACGGAAATGCATCCGTGAGCGAACCTCTCCTTCCTCGGTGCTCCTCCTCGACGCTCGGTGGTGTTCGTGGCGGTGGAGAGGCGCGAGGAAACGAAAAGCGCCAGAGGGATGTGGACCATCGCTTCTCTTCACTCCCATTCGAGGACCGGGGAATTGGGATGGGCAAGGGGGAGGTGGCCCGGGGAAGCGGGCCACAAATGCCGGTCACAGCATGCGGTTGGGGGGGGAGTGGAGGATGCGCGGGCGAAGTGCCCTTTTGGGCGTATGCCTCCTGACGACATGCGTTCATGACGACAGCAGGCACATAGGGATTCATAGCTTTAGTAAAGACGGGATCGCGACGCCAAATGGCCAAGTGGGCTGGTGAAGTATCTTCCAACACCTTCTTGGAAGTAACGTCTAGGTCTAGACCTACCACACTCTCAGACGAGGATGACGCGGTGGAGGGGTATGAGGACGCGCAGTCGTCGTCATCTGGGTAGTCCCACGACGTCGGGTCAATGTGACGGCTACCCGGCGTCGCATAGGCACCGAGGTCCACGCTGGACGGCATGGTAGACGACGTCCAAGGGAGGGAAATCTTGGAAATGGAGTCGGGCGAGGGAAGGTAAAAGCAGGAGGAGAAAGGGGTGGCGCTTTCGACAGCGGTATGCATGGAAGAAAAAGTGGTGTGAGAGTTATTACTGCCCGTGAAGAATATTCGACGACCACAGTCAGTGTTGATTTTCAGAGGCTTCAAGGGACCAAGGGTTGGCCTAGCGCGCAACGCACTGATACCCTCTGGGGTGGTAGGAGCGGATGAAATAGACCCAGACGCAACGGGGGATAGCGGAGAGAAGGTCGAGGGAGGAGTGCGAGGAGCTTCATAAATTTTGAGCGGCTCGAGCACAGCCGACGATGGAGAGCGGATCGAAGATTCGATGGCCCAAGTCGCGTTACATGAAGAATACTCCTCGTCCCACATCGGATCCCGGATGGAGTGCCTTGCGTATTCCATCTCTGAGTCGCTATCCTTGCTCCAGCGGGAACGGGGTTCCTCGGGTTGTTCGTCAGGCTCCCCAGGAGTGGAAGAGTCAGAGTCGCTCTCAATATCGACATCGATCTCCCACGAGCAGCGTGCCATGCTGCCTTCAAAGATGACGCCATCCGCATAAAAGTGATTCACTTGCTGTATGGCGGCCCTGACCTCCGATAAGGTGATGCGACGGCGCCAGTCTACCTCAAGCATGCGACAAAGGATATTATTTACTTCGGCCGAGATGGGAAGGACGGTGGGGAGGAAGTTGAGAGGATCCTGGAGGTAAGCCTGGAAGGTGGGATCGGAGGAGGAAGCCGACTTCCACGGATTGCGACCGGTGGCGAGGTTCAAGAGGATGATGGCCAGGGACCAGATGTCGTTGAATAAGGGAGAGTAGGACCCTGTTGGTGCGAACTCGCCGCCTTGACACTCTAAACACACGCGATCAGATTATGTAAAGGAAGTGGTGGAGGGGAATACGAGCCTGGGCTCATGTGGTAAACGCTGCCGGTGCGAAACTCCTCGCTGAACCTATCTGTGGTGGCAAGACCGAAATCGGTGATAGCGACACGAAGTCCGCCGTCGAAGCACAGGACGTTCTCAGGCTTGAGGTCCCGATGATATATTCCTAGTGAATGGCAATATTCGACGGCGTCGAGGAGCTGGAGGAAAATGTGTTTAATTAGGTGGTCCTGGCCAAGGTAACGACAATGGTGCAAGATTTGAGAGAAGAGATCGCCATCTGAAGCGTAGTCCATGACGAGGTAGGTGTAGCTGTGCTCCTCTACGACGCGGTGGAGAGAGACAACGTTTGGATGGGCCGACGCAAGGCGATGGAGGGCTATCTCCCGCATGTGTAGTTGACGCTGGCGGGAGCTGCTGTGGACGTGTGAACTGATGAGACACTTGACTGCGTAGTTGCGCGCGAGGGGATCGACGGCGCGATAAACGACACCATAGCCACCTACGCCAAGAACCTCGACGAGTTCGAGCGTATCGTTGTCGATGAGCGTGCCCAGGGCAGGGGGAGGGGGGGAGTTGGCGGACTGCTTTGGCGGCATCCTGGGATAGCCCTGCAGCGATGAGGACGTTGACCGGTTCGGTCGAGGGGAGGGCGTCCGAAGACGAGGAAAGTAGTGGAGAACAGTGGGAAGTAAGAGCGAGGAGTGAGCAGAGCAGACCGGCAATTTAAATGAGAGGCCCCGTTGCAGCGTGGCTAGCATGAGGCAGCCAGACCCCCAGTTAGTAGCGGCTGTTCAGTGTTCGGGAAGGTTTCCTGCAGGACGATCCGAATCGTAGGCCCTTTTCTATCGCCACATACCATCTGTCATCATTTGATATCGTCCTCCAGAGGGACCCCTAAAAAGGCAGGCGTCGGGCGGGAGTGGGAATCAGTGACCGCGGACAGAAAAAAAAAGACACAAAGACATACGAAAATCAGGAAAATGGAAATTCCGGGTATGGCAGGACACTCGATCAGCGATCGTGCTCTGCTAAGACACTTGTCAGACCGACGGAGGACCCTGAAGACCTCACAGGTTGGTGTGATGCGCATTGCCGCAACGCTCGTACGGCGTGCACGCCAAACTCACGTGACCAAGACGCGTCGCGGCGCGGGTTCGTCGGAGCGGGCGGGGTCTCAAAATGGCAGCTGGTGGGTTTAAATCCTAGCCGAGCCAGGACGCGGTTCACTTTCTGTTCCTCAACGTGTTGCACAGCGCCCACGCGTGTCCCGCCACAACCCACCTTCTATCCAAATGTCCGTCCGCGCCTTCACCGTCTTCCAAGACGCCCCCGCAGACTGCCCCACGTCCCACGACGACGGCGATGCACGGCCAGCGGACGCAGCAACCACACTACTATCCACCCTCGCCGCCATCGAGAAGGAGAATCTCCACCCCCTCACGGGCCAGCGCCCGGGGCCTGCTGCAGGCTCCGAGACGAAGAAGAGAAAGACGGGCGTGCTCGCTACCAAGGTCCTCGTCGTTCCCGTCAAGAAGCACAAGGACCTCAAGGCAGAACCAAAGAAGTCGCGCAAGCCTCTCAGCTCATCTGGCAAGCCCAGGAGCTCGGACGGCAAAAAGAATACCAAGTCCCGCTCTTCTCGCAAGGCGTCTCCACTGCCTCCAGTCGCAGAGGAACACGAACTGCAACGCCAACCACCGCCTCTCTCCATCTCACAGATGGACATCGATTCTCGCTGCTACGAATTGACTGTCTCGCCCTTGGCAGATGTCTCGGAGGCCTATGATGCGACACGCTCGGAAAGTCAAGAACCAGACGCGCTCACTCAGAGGGTCCGTACGCATCCCTGGTCGCTATTGACGTACTGACCCCCGTCTAGGAAGAGTCGGTAGAACCAGCTATCCACGACTATTTTTCTCCCTCCATAGCCGACAAGTCTCTCCCAGTAACGAACGACACGGTGTGCAATGCTGACGAACCCCATGCCAACGATTTCTCGACGCCCGAACGCAAACACATCTATTCCGCCTTTACCTTTTCTTCACCCTCGCCCACCTCGGAACGCTTCAAGCAGGCACAATCGTCCCCAGCGCGTCATTCCCCTGCTTCTGACTCCGAATGACGAGCCAATGGTCTACTACCACTACAACCCTTATGCTAACGAGCTGCCTCCGCCCAAAAGGATACCATTGCATATTTGTGTATATCATCATTTCCATCTATTCCTGGCATCTCTACCATCTTTATGATCGAGCATATGATTGACTCTAGGCCTCCTTGTTTTATGCTCTCGTCTGGTTGCTTGCTTTGTTTTTGCTTGTCGTTTTGTCATCCCAACACACCCTTTTGTTGGTCGTTCCTCAAGCACATCCTTGTATTACCAGACATGCATCAATTTAATTCATATCCTCTATCCCAATGCTCCTTGATAACACCGTAACGTTAATTAGCGTGTCTTTCCGCAGTGCCTACCCTTCTTGTACAGGGCTGGCATCTGTTTGTGTTTTGCTATGCTACTGGTGGTAACTCGCTTATACATTAGTTCTGGCTTGCGTGCGCTCAAGCCTTCTATCGACGCTTGCCGGGGCAAAGTTTCTCGGATATTTTACCCGCTAGGCCTATCATTCGTGTTTCAACTCGGCTCCAAGATAAGGCGTCTTCCGGTAGACTGGTGCTTCTCCCTGCACAGAATCCCGTTCTTCTGCCAAGGACGCCGAGTGACGTCGCCATGGGTGTAATCCGCAGAGTCGTCCACTACCTCGAACTCCCTCACGAACCGGGCCTCACACTGGCCCAGCAATTAATCACCGTGAGTGCCCTGCCCGCCCCCAACTGTCCCGTTGTCAATCTGTCCCACTTTCTCCAAGAATGAGGACCTCCTGCCCGTGGTCCCCGAGAACAGGACCTGGCGTGGTTACAATTATGCAGCCTTGTGCGTCTCGTTTTCCTCGTTCTGAACAGAAAATGCCCACGCAACGTGGCCTGGGGTTCCAAACAGCTGGGTGGCGGACATGTTCAACATCAACACGTGAGTCGCTCGTGTGGTCTCGTAAAGAATAACAAAAAGACGAAACCCTCTGGCTCGCCGTTTTCAGTTGGATGATCGTCTCGTCCATGATCCAGTTGGGCATGGCATGGTGGCACGCCTGGATCTGCGTCTGGGTGGGGTTCCTTATCGTGACCCCATTCCTCGTCTTGAATGCGCGTCCCGGCGCAGTATTCCACGTCACGTTCCCGGTTGTCATCCGCACGAGCTTCGGGGTCTTTGGAAGTCTGTGGTGTGTCTTCAATCGAAGCGCTATGGCCTGGTAAGGACACCGGACAGTTCTCTGCCTCGTGTTCCAGGTCTAAATTGTAATTTCAGTATATGGTATGGAGTTCAGGCGAGCATTGGAGGGACGTGCGTCCTGGTGATGCTGCGAGCTATGTGGCCCAGCGTCGATACAATTCGTGAGCGAAACCCTTGCAACGATCACGACTCCAATCCCCTTCTCACCATGATTGGAATGTAGCCAATTCACTCCCAGCTTCGTCAGGAACAACTACGCGGGACTTTATGTGCTTCTTCCTGTTCTGGCTCCTATCGCTGCCCTTGTTGTGGTTTCCTGTGCACAAGATGTTCGTGAGAGAAGGTTCTCGGTTCCAGACGCTGACGCTCATTTCCTTCTTCTGGAAAGTCGCCACTTCTTTGTAGTGAAGACCGTGGTCACGCCGACTGCCGCAATCGTGTTCCTCATATGGTGTATCATCAAGGCACATGGCCTCGGTCCGATCGTACGACAACCTGCCTCCATCCATGGATCAAATCTGGTCTGGGCAATGGTCGTGAGCCTCATGTCATGTATCAGCAACATGGTGACGCTTCTAACGTCCGTCGTCCGCTTCCTTGAGACCCCCTCCTCATCTCACTTTCGGAACGGAACAGGAACGCACCAGATTTTGCGTCTAGAGCGAGGACGCCCGCTGCGGCGCTTTGGCCACAGTTTTTCGCGTTTCCATTGGTATCTTCCATCGTGTGTTTGATCGGCATCCTGGTCAGTTCGTCTTCACAAGCCATATACGGAGAAGCTATTTGGTCCCCCATCGATTTATTGGGTCGATTTCTAGACGACAATCCTTCTCCCGCGACGAGATTTGGGGTGCGCCCATTTTGTCTGTCTACTTGCCTGACGCAGCTCATCAGTTGGACAGGTATGGTTCATCTCCGCCTCCTTCGTCATTGCGCAGGTGAGCGAAAGAATCGTCTGGCATATTATCATCACTCATGCAATGAACTGCCAGATGGGGTACGTTGGTTCTACGTTACCGAAAGACAAACGGCGATTCATGTCCCGCTTCTTTTCTCCGGTTGGCTTTTTGAAAATGGGTGGTTCGCGCGCAGAACGAACATATCCGCCAATTCAGTTTCGGCTGGATGTGACCTGACCGCGCTCCTGCCTCGTTTCATCGTAAGTGGCATCGGCGACTGCGGTAGTCTAGATAATTAACCTACGCCCGACGTGATGCGATTGCATCAACGTTTACTGTCACGTTGCGTATCACAGAACATCCGACGGGGCGGATACATTGCAGCCATCGTTGGCTTGGGTATGTGTCCATGGAATCTGTTGAAGAGTAGCAACGCCTTTACGTCATACCTGTCCGCGTACTCGGTCTTTCTGAGCTCCATTGCAGGCGTGATGGTGAGTCCATCTCGTCTGGGCTCGCGGTAAAGTGGATCGTACTCGCCTGTGATGTGGTTAGGTCACGGAGTATTATCTGGTTCGCAAAGGGCATTACAACGTCGTCGATTTGTACCGGACCGGGAACGATACCTGGTACTGGTACACGTACGGGATAAACTTCAGGTGAGATCCTCGTAATATGTACTCACGCCAATCGCTTACGATGCCGCCCTAGGGCCTACGCCGCCTACGTTGCTGGGATCTTGATCAATGTCGTTGGGTTTGCTGGTGCGAGTGAGTACCCCATTTCTCTCGGCCGGTACCTTGCTCTGGCGATATGGCCCGCGCGGCCCGTCTGAGAAAAAAACACCCGAGTAAAAGAAGTGTGCTGACCTTCCCATCCCCGACACTTCCCGCGGATCTCCGTCCGGACCTAGCTGGACGTACAGTGCCTGTCGCGGCCACGCGGGTGTACGAGCTCTCGTTCCTGACAGGATTCGGGGTGTCGTGCGTCGTGTACTACGTGCTGAATTTAGCGTTTCCCGTTGTGGGAGCGGCTGCAGTGTTCAAGGAGGTGGACGTGTCGGGGTATGAATCGAAGATGAAGTCCATGGAGGACGTAGAGTAGATGGCGCGTACCACCGTGTTTCGATACTGTGTACATAGATAAGTCCTCAAGTACTTGGTGGTCGAGTGCTTGGAGATAAGACTTCCTTTTTCGCATATGTTTCCGGCGATACCCGGCGTATGACGTCACCACTGACATAGACGGTGCAAAGTGGCCCCGACTTTTGCGCTTGCCAACATTGAGCACCATGTCGTCTGGTACACAATCGCCCCCGCTCGAAGCGACAGGATCCCACATCCCGATGGGGGTATCGTCCATCGAGGGGACTTGCTCTAGGCCCATGAAGGACATTGAACAACGTGCAGGTAGGTCGCACGAAAGTTAGAGGAGCCGGGTCTGACGCTTTACATGCGGACAGAATACTTTAGCGAAGCAGTAGGCTGAAATTCTCCATGACGCGTTCTAGACCTCACGTGTGCGACCTGTGGAACGTGCGTCCGAAAAGGTCAAGGAACAGTATGCGACTTGCTCAGCCGCTCAAAAGCCAGTCCCGGTTGAAAAGGAGCCTGAGAAACAATTCAAGTAGGAAAGTCGTCGACGGCGATGGGAGAGTAATAAATTCGTTTCAATTCATAGTGTACAGTCGATCGAGACTGCTGTACGAGATTCTACTTTGACTGGGTGGTTAAATGCTTGGTCCACCACGCTTCAAAATTCGAGCAGCCCAAGTCGCCGACCAATGCGACCGTTTCTTCTGTGGACAGATGACAGTCTCTCGGACGTGCGACCGCGTCGGCCGGAACAGAACCGTCGCGAATGACGTGGCTTATGGGAAGGTTGAGGACCCTTCCGAAAATCTCGCACATGTTATACTTGGTCATACATTCGTCGGCCGAGTAATGCAACACTCGAGGGAAGGGTTTCCCCGACTCTGTGCCTCGAGTAAGAAAATAACAGCGAGTGGTCTTGAACACTTACCCGACAGGTGAACGAGGAACGAGGCTATATCGAGAACGTTAGTCGGGTACCTTTGTGCATAGTCATCCATTTTGTAAGTCTTTCCAGACTGGTCCTGGACGACATCGAGGAGGATGTTGACTGCACTGTCCGAGTTCTTTGGTGCGGGCCCGTAGCTTCGTGGTCGGCTTGGGTTAACATGTTCAATGTCGTAACGGGGTGAGACTTACAGCACAGGCACACGGACGACCACCACGTTGGCGCCAGTAACGCCAAGAACGGCCTTTTCTCCAGCGAGTTTAGTGACCCCATACTCTTGCAACGGGTTGGGCTCGCTACCGGGGTCGTAAGGCGGGTTTCTACCGTCAAAGACATAATCTACATTCCAGGGCACCTCGCGTATGAGACAAGTATCCACATGAGGGCCGACAACGTACCGGTGGAGATGTAGACCAGTGTGGCGCCGCTATCCCCGCAAATGCGAGCGAGCTGCCCAGGCACTTCCTGGTTGAGCTGGGTGTACGCGCGGCATGAATCACAGAAGCACAGTATGATCACCAAGGCGCGGGCGGACCTTCACTGCAGCTGCGGCGCCACCCTGCTGATGATGAGATCAGGTTGATCGGGGCTGGTTCGATGGATGGCTCAGCGACTTGCCTCTTTGAATGCGTCTGGCCGCCTCTCGGCCGCGCAGTGAATCACCCCTTGACGGATCCGGTCCATCAGCGTCGAACCAGCTCGGGCATGCAACAACGCCGCGCGGACATACATGTGAACTTGTGTTCGTCGAACAGCTTGCGGAGGGTCGCGCCTCCCTCGGAGAGCAAATCACGAGTGAGGTCGAGTCTGATGAGTCCTTGTTTGATTTGGGAGAAGGAGAGGCCGAGCGTCGGGACGCCCGCGCGCTGGAATGCGCTGTGCACGGCGGTCCCCAGAACGCCGGATGCACCTGAGTGTGTCGTTCATCAGATCAACAAAGAGGCATCGATGGTCGGAACCTGTGACCAAGACGCTCTTCATCATTCGGCTTCGATGGTAGCGGTTGTTGGATTGCTAAAGGATCAAGAGGACCGTGTGATGCAGCTATTGGGTGCGAGTCCACATGTTCGGAATCACTGGCACCAAGTCCATCCCACGCTTCCAAAGTTCTAATCGAACCCCTTAGTCAGTCACCTTCACTAGTTGCGAGATGATGCTGATTTGCTTAAAGTATCGCTGCAGTGACTGGAATGGCTTTTTGGGTCTCGCCGATTGCTCTCTCTTCAAGTAGTTTCGAAAGGTTCGTCTATCCTGTTTCTGAGACACACAACAGTCCAAAGTTACGCGCTATTATCGCGCACCGGCAGTCAATCTTATGACAGACATTTCAGTGCCAACCGAGATTCAACACCCACACAAAGTAGGATATCTCAGCTCGTTCCAGTGCACGTTGCGATCAGCCGGGAGAGTCCTGACAATGTATAGCGATGTTCGGATCAAACTGTCAGAAGCCCACACTAAGTTCTCATTCCACGTCCCGCCTCCGGGGCCATTCATTCAGGGACTAATCAAACGTATAGCATGGTCATTCACGATCGTGGGTCTACAGGCTCACTTATCAGTGATATTTTTCCGGGTTGTTCCCACTTGGTCCAATGATGCCATCAAGGTGACGACTTTGAACTTGGTGAGCGCATGTATCGGCATTGAGATCCTGCTCACTGGGCCATCATCACTGCAGGTGTGACCCCTCAACTTAATGCACGCCTCTCTGCGGTGCCGGATCGGTTGTGTTTCTGGATGCCTCACTTCATCCTGGATGTGGTATGTAACACGTGTAGTAACTTGTGCATCTCCATTGGGTAACCTGTCACCGCGAGACGAATGGTCAAAATTTTACTTTCGTTGCCTCAAGTACCTGATGGGGAACTCATCCTATTCTTCGAATTCCAGCTGGCCACGAGGTGTACGTCGCATGTCATATGGCAGAAGCCGTGCATAAACCGGTCACATTTGACATCCTTCAAGGCTGGAGGCCGTGCCTACCGATAAGCAAGAATTTTTACTTCACCTCAGACGAAATCCAACCCTTGACCGTCAGGAATGCTCTAACATCAGGGTCCGTTTCTTCCGCATATTAAGTAGGAGTTGTATTTTGGAACTGACAGATCAGTCGGGAACCGACTTTGTAATATTGCCGCAAGGCGCCACGAGTGCTTCGAGCTCTACAGAAAGTGTTGTAAGGGTATACCACCCCAGTTCGCAGAGCGGCGTGTTACACCCAACGTGGCAAACGCTCAGGTGGGATTAACAATCAGCTGAGCAACCAGGTAGGCAACCGGTTACAGCCGATCGGGGCGTCATTGCGGCAAGCGGCGTCAAAAGTCGAACCCGCCACAACGCTCATTGGACCAACTTGTGAGTGTGACTCGCGTAAACACCCTGTAACTCTCACTACATAAAACACCCCTAGGTTCGGGTATGGTTAAAGTGTGCGAGCTTTGAATCTCGAGGATATTTCTCCATGAGGCCCTTTAGGGCTCAGATCATTTTCTATGGTTGCTCAACGGCGCTTGAAGATTTATTGATTGCGAGGCTTGGATCAGTCTGATGTGGCACTAGTAGCGTGAAGTCAACAACGAGAGGCGAGTTGTGCGATCCGATCACATGGCTATGTGGCATTGACAACCCCTGGAGAACAACGACACGGACCCCGCCGGTTATACTTCAACCCTGTGCCAGATTGAGGTATGTAATACGTTGTACGGCAGATCTGCCAAACATATAACTATCGGTCGGGATACTGGTTTTAGTGGTCGCAGGAGGTCCTCGCCTCTTTTATTTCCACCTTTCGTCCAGGATGCTAACCCTCAAGCCTTCCTTCCTCTTCCATTCTTCGATAATGCCATTTAGCGACGTGCAGGCCACGAGACTTCCCTCTTCCCACCCACACGTTTCTTGTTTTCGGTGAGCAGTACTTACATTCTAAAAAAACACGCTGACTGCGTGTCGTAGTTCCCTGCATTTAGAAATGCAAATATATAGCCCCTCTGTTCAGGTGGCAAAGCAACCTGGGCTAACGACCTCGCGAGCTCGTCCGGTGTTTGCTGACCAGGACAAAATCGAAGGGAAAATTATACTTGATCCCTGTTATTCCCAGATCGGTCGTTTAACGATTTCCGTATGTTTTCACTTACCTCTTTTCTTACTTCTGGGCTCACAGGAGCTCAGCTGGAAGGCGCCTTTGAATATTTGTCAGTCAAGGACAATACGGACGAGTATCTCCGGAGCCCAATGGTCAGAAAACATCGACACGTGTTCTTGTTTTCGTCCGCTACCATCCCCCTCTCGCATATTCCCGATTCTCGATCGGCTATTCGCGAGGTTCTAAGCGTTCGCAAGCGACCTAGTACATCAAGCTTGAACAGTCCTGCACAACGTTGTTGCGAATTTAGCTTCGAACTGCCCCGGGGGTCGAGGCCTGGCGAGGAGATACCGCCTACGTGTTCGACTTCTACTATGGATATGCAAAGACAATCGAGCACTGAGGAGCTCGAGATATCGTACCGAATAAAAGTTGTCTGGGAAGCATGCGATGGGTCTGGGAACCAATCTATGTAAGTCGATTACAGCATGCAATGATGAACTCTCACCATGACATTCCAGATTGGAAACTCCTGTACTAATTCAGCCGGACGTCGAATTCCAATCCGTTGACGGTGCTGCTGTGGAACCGCAATCTTGGTTGGAAATGGCACTGATGCCCGAACGCCCGATTCCATTCACCTGTGCAGTGAGTGCATGAATGGTCTGTTCCTGAGGTCCAGACTGATGATTTCCATCACAGGTAACACTTCCTCGCCCCCACTTATTCTCCCGTTGTACTTCCATCCCGTATTTTGTGGTGTTCACAACGAACACTAAATCGACGAGTTTAATTAAGGAAATTGCTGCTGATGCGACGATAGTGGTATCCCTCATCCGCAAAATCACCGTTTCCCGATCGCGCACCTCACAGTCACCGACTCTTCCCGATACACCACCTGCTAGCGACGAGTCGGACGGCCCGACATCCCCATTCGCTGTTCCCTCGAAGATACTTAAACGATCGCTCAGGACACCCACTCGGTCCCACAGTCGAAATGAATTTTTTTCCAAAGACAAGCCAGCGCGGGCCGACCCTCCGCAAGAAATTTTTTCTGTAATACGGACACTAGAAACGCAAGTCTCCGTCGGATTCCCAAAGCGACCTCGGACGCACGACGCGTCGCAGATGCTTCCTGATGGGCTCTATAAAGGGAAAGTGCGACTGTCCAAGGAAATGCTGCCTAGCGTCGATTGGCTCGGGATGAGCATCAAGGTGAGAGCTGTTGCTATGCGCGGTGATTGAGCGCACGTGTCTTACCCCTTCTGTCCGTAGTATTACTTGGATGTTTCGGTCTTGGTCGGACAAGACGCCCTGAGGGCACGCGTCCCTATTAGAGTGTATTAGTCTCGAATTTTAGGCCTATTCTTACTTTTTTTAAAGGCGGGTGGTCGTGTTGTTTTTATCCTTACTTTATTAGACACCAGCTCATACCCTAGAACTCTCATGCATCGCTAACTATTAGACACTGTAGAGCATGTATCAACTCAACTTGTATTGTTGCGCAGTCTAACGACAGATTGTTGACGATGTACTTACCATATTCGGCAGCCAACACAACGTTGTGCACACTGCATCCGACTCTCGGGGACTCCACTAATATCCACTTGGTACTGCGGGACTGGCATTTAATCGAGTTGCTGCCTACATCCTCTCAACTTGGATCACCTTCCACGAAAGACGATGGACGCTGCCGTCGAACACCCGACCGCAACATGGGAAGCAATGCCAGAAGGAAATGTATTCTACCGACGTCTACAGCTCTACTCTATACCCGGGAAACTTCCAGACCTGAGCGACTTTGTCATCGCCGGGTGTCGAAATGGCGGGCCAATCGGTGCGTGAGCCATGGCAACACGCGACGACCCGCCGTGCTGATTCGGCCACTGACCAATGGTTTGCAGCTCTGATGCGCGACACGTCCAAGATCATTGCCATCGGTCGCGCAGGGCCTGCTTTCTCGAGGTCTCAGATCCAGGTGTTTTCGTCTGCGGGCGAGGGGTTGCTCCTACTCAATGTGCGTACCACTTTCGCCGTGCCTCGGGCGACGTTGCTGACGCGTTCTCGAACAGTGGGATCAAGGTCGAATCATTCGGTTCGGATGGACCATGGACGAACGACTCGTCGTCGTGAACGAAGAAGGCGTCTATCGACTCTATGACCTCCAAGGAGACTACCAACAACACTCGCTCGGCGCCGAGGCGGCGGAAATGGGCATCATCGACGCGCGGATTCACGAGAACGGGCTCGTGGCGCTCACGGGCTCGTTGACGCTGCTCGAGGTCAAGGACTGGGCTGGCGGCAAGCCGCTCACGTTGGCGAATCCCGGTGTGTGGGCCGAGTTCGCATCGGGCGTCGGCCCTGAAAGGAACTGAGCAGATCGCAGGACTGACAGAGCCGCCCCATGCATGGGCGGTCATCCCGCCAGATACGCACATATCGCGACACGTCGAGGTGCTGCTTTCGATGGAGACGACGATCATGGCTGTGGATAACCTGGAGAGTGTGGACCAGCGCGTCGCGCGGGGCCCGTTTCTGAAGGTGTCGCCGTCGCCCAACGGCAAGTTGTTGGCGCTGTTGAACTACAGTGGCCTGTTGTGGGTCGTGTCAACCGATTTTCAACGCAGCCTCGCCGAGTTTGACACGCAGACAGCTGGCGCCGAGGGTGCCGTTAACCAAGTCGAATGGTGTGGGAACGATGCCATTCTCGTAACATGGAACAACCTTGCGCTCTTGGTGGGACCGTCTGGCGATACTCTGCGGTAAGTCCCAGTATAGATCGAGTCTCTTGCTCTGAAACGTAAGCTATGATAGGCATTTCTATTCGGGGGCAATGTTTGCGATCACGGAGCTCGATGGCGTGCGCATCGTAGGCCAAGAAGTCGCTGATTTCATACAGAAAGTGCCTGGTGCGAACAACGTTTGATGGGTGCGCCATAAACTAATGCTCTACAGCATCGTCCATGTCAGTCTTTCGACCTGGTTCGACGTCTCCATCCGCAATACTGTTTGATGCTTGGGAAAGTTTCACTCGGCGATCGTCCAAGGCGGACGAGAGCATAAGAACCATTCGGCCCGAACTGGCAGCAGCCGTCAATGAATGTATCGATGCGGCAGGTCACGAATGGGAACCATATTGGCAACGCAGACTGCTCAGTGTCAGTTCACTACGACTCTAGATTGCCTTGCATTGACAAGCGATATGTTTTCAGGCAGCCAAGTTTGGTTGGGGTTTCTTGGATCTCTACAACCCTGGCGATTTTGTTGCGATGGGACAGGCACTCAAAGTGTTGAATTCGGTCAGGTTCTATGAGATAGGAATACCATTAACCTATTCACAGTAAGCATGATCCCTTGTTTCCGTGTTCTTACTGAAGGTTATATGTGTCAGGTATCAATACCTGTCTCCAATGCGCCTCATCACCCGATTGACATCGAGGAATCTTCACCTGCTTGCCCTTCGCGTCTCGTCGTACCTTTCGCTCAAGGCCGACATCGTGTTGAAGCATTGGGCTGGGGCCAAGATCGCGCGGTCTAAATCCTCCACTACTGACACCGAGGACGAGGAGTTGTGCAAGGTGATCGTCGACAAGTTCGAGACGCTCGGCAAAGGCGACGTAAGTTATGCCGACATTGCACGTCGTGCATGGGAGGTTGGCCGGACGGGCCTCGCGACCAAGGTGAGCGCTTTCGTTCGCCCTCGTCGTTTTGTCATACATTGACTCGGTTCGAAGTTGCTTGACCATGAAACGCGGGCTTCAGACCAGGTGCCGCTCTTGTTGGCGATGAAGGAAGACAAGTTGGCGTTGTTGAAGGCGGTGGACAGCGGGGACACCGAACTAGGTGCGTGCACGTTCGTGTCTTGGTCACAATCAACCGGCTGACCCTATCAGTATACCACGTTCTGCTACACCTGCACAAGCGCCTCCCACTCGGCTCTTTCTTCCGCCTGATCGAGGATGGGGGCGAACGCCTCGTGCCTGCCAGCAGACTGCTGCAGGTGTATGCGCGCGAGCAAAATAGGGAGATGCTGCGCGACTTTTACTATAGCGACGACAGACGGGTGGAGAGTGCCGTGCTCGCGCTGGAAGAAGCGTGTCAGATGACGGTGAGTGTGGGTTCCGCCGACCAGGTTCGCGATTGGTCATCCGCCAAACTAGGATCAAGCATCCACGATCACGTCCGTCAAGGCTGCGGAAAAGTTCCTTTCCGAAGACAAGGACCGTGCCTTTGAGGCCAAGGTACGTGGAGGGGTTCGGGAGAGGCGGAACAACGTGCGCTGACGTTGGAATGCAGATGATGGACGAGAGCGCGCGGCTGCTTGTGATGCAACAACAGCTCGAAAAGGAGTCGGATGGCAAGGTCGTGTTCTTTGGCCTGAGCGTCTCGGAAACGATACGCGCTTGTATCATGAACGGAATGAGCAAGCGAGCAGACAAGGTCAAGAGCGAGTTCAAAGTCCCCGACAAGCGGTGGGTGATTTTCTAGGATCACGATCACGTTCTCATTCCCCGCAGGTTCTGGTACATCAAGCTCCACGCTCTGACGGCGCTGAGAGACTTTGACGCCCTCGACACGTTTGCCCGATCAAAACGGAGTCCGATTGGATACGAGGCGTTTGTGCGACACCTCGTCACTGCCGGGCATCTCAAAGAGGCCGCGGGCTACGTCATACGGTGCGATGCACCAAAACGAGTGGAACTGTACGTGTTGTGCGAAGACTGGCGCGCTGCTGGCAGAGAGTGCAAGGAACGAGGCGACAAAAAGGGACTCGAGTGCGTGTTTCGCGCTTGTGGTATTGATCGTACTGACGCATGATGCTCAGGGCGCTGAGGAAACAATGTCCCAACTCGCTCATCGCACGAGAGCTCGATAATCTGATGGCTTCCATGAAGTGAGGATAGTGAAGCGTTGCATTGGCATTTCTGCTGCGGGATTTGGCACTGGTACTATAGGATCACGCCGGTGAAGGGTCACGATACCCGTCTGGTCATTGCGTCCATCCGATTCGATAATACACATACTCTACGTCATCGTCCGTGCGGTACCCTTCGTTTCCATAAGCTTCGCAAACGATGGACTCTTTGGCAAGGATGATAAGCTTTTGTTGTGACCCCTCGACGCGGCCCGCAGGGCCAAAGACGGCTTCGATCGTGCTAGACTCGAAGGCGTGCGTCGGGCGAAGCGGAATGACGAGGTGAAACGCAGGATCGAGATCTTTGGACTCCCCGGAAACGGGACGCGCGAGGAGTGACGCGAGGCAGTCGCGTATCCAGACGGCGTGCTGCGCTTCGTAGACAATGTCTGCCCCGAGGACGATGTCGAATGGGGGCGAGAGGGCATCGGGTATCGGATTCGGTAAGCAGGACCAATCGAGGGGGTGACTGGTGACGCGTATGGTGGCCTCGGGCGGAACGTTGGCGGCCATGTTGCACGCGAGGTTGGCGAGCACGGCGGGGTAATAGTCCGTGAGGACGACGGACGCATGAGGGCATGGGGGCAGCGCCTGAAGGATTCTGGCGACCGTCAGGCCGACCAAGCCCGTCCCTGCGCCGAGCTCGAGGACGCGGAGGGGCCATGTGCTGTTCCGGCGCAGACCAAACCGGTCGGGGTCCTGTGCGATCATCTCGGCGAGCACACACGCACCGCCCCACGTCTGGGCGCCGACGCTCGCATAGTCGTGGTTGTCCAGGGGCATGTCCGTCAAGTCGACCTGGACGGTGCCCGCGAGGGGCGATTCGAACGTGAATCGGCGCTGTAGTTTGCCGGCGGCGGCGACGCCTGCGCAGGTCGCGAGGAGGGAGGCGGCTTGTTGGACGAGCGCGTCGGCGTCCGAGTCGATGGGGTGATCTGGAGAGGGGATGTGGTCTTGGGGCCGGGCGATGAGCGCTGTGAGCCAGCGGATGGCGTAGGCACGCTCAAAGGCGTCGGATCG
This sequence comes from Afroboletus lepidellus, assembly GCA_038094355.1. Lineage (NCBI taxonomy): Eukaryota > Fungi > Basidiomycota > Agaricomycetes > Boletales > Boletaceae > Afroboletus > Afroboletus lepidellus. The sequence goes on along the minus strand of JBBPUA010000041.1, from coordinate 16,509 downwards.
GACGACGTTGCTGTCGTCGGCGGGGGTGTTGGACACCTCGGGACGCCGCCTGCGCGAGCCGCGTACTTGGGGGCGGTAGAGCGCGTGGAGGTATTGTACGGACTCTGTGAGCTGTGCGGTGCTAAACGTGGCGAGCTTGGCGATGGGCGGAAGACGGGACGTCGGGGGCTGGGTATCGGGGATGGTCATCGGACGCGGTCAACGAACTCCGAGCCGCATCGACATCCGCTTTCCTCTTTGCCATCCTCCGGAATGGCTACAAGGACAATCCATCCTGTGCCACTGAGTTCCGCTCAAGACTTGGTGGTGAATTACTTCTAGTATGACCCACCCGGGTCCGAATCATTGACGTCAAGCTGTCAATCTGCTGGGCTGGCTACACAAGTAGTGAAGCCAGATTCCGGCCCTCTTCAAAGGGCGCTGTATTCCATCTAGTGGAGAATAGGAATGGCCGGATTGCGTGTCGGAACGTCTAAATTTCCCTTTAGCTGCGATCTAACCCTTGCACATTGTATCATTTGAGGGTTGAATCGACGCATATACTTATAGGAAGGAATCACGAGCAGTCAAGACAGGAGTGGTGGATCAATGGGCCGTTTCAATGGACCCTTCAAACGATACAAATACATACAGTAGTCCAAGCGAAAGAGGTGGCCGGGACGCACAACGGGTTGCTCACCGCTAACTTAAATTGATCCAGGATCACGGTTATTGTGTTGTGAGCATTGGCGTTCTTACGGAAACTTTGCATGCAAAAGTAGTCAGTGAGGCCGATCAGATGCGACAAGCCAGGGCAAAGTCTGCTCACCGCACGAAGAGAGATAAACCTGGCGGCATGTCCTGGTTCCGGCTTCCCATGTAGTTTGCAAATGTGTGAGGATAGCCCGTCATGGGATGATCGTCATCGCAAAGCCAACGGTAATTTTGTCATGGTCGTTGATCGCCGGCATATGCCGACGCCGAGATGAACCAGTCCTCCACCGCGTCCGCCTTTTCGCTCGCGCTCCCGCCGTCGAGCTTTCCATCGCTCTCGCAAGAGACGAGTTCGACGCTCGCTGATCCAAACGCCCCCGAGCTGTTCAAGCAGCACGTCCAGATCGCCATGGAGCACGTCGCCCGGGTCAACGCCCTCGCCCGGAGCGCGCTCAACGGCGTGTACGCACCTCTAATCACCCCTCTGCGCGTCGCTCACGCCCAGCCAGACAACAGGCCTACCAAGCTGGGGTCAACCCCGCTCAGACCCAAGGTCGTCCCTCTTTCGCTCCGACGTCGATCGCGTGTTTAACTTCCCTCAGCGGATCTGACAGCCCTCGATCAAGCCTTGCATGCCCTCGCCGACCTCCTTCGCCAATCCGGCGTGGGTGCGTACCCCCTCTCTGCTGCCACAGCAGCCACAGCGCCGACCGAATCAGAACTCATCGCGGACACAACACGCGGGGTGCAGCAGCTCTACGAAGAGTTCAAGCGGATGCAAGAAAGCAGTGCCGTCGTTGCCAACCTCTTGGGTGCACCCGAGCCCTCGGGTCGGCCCAAGACGTGACGACGCCATCAAGTGGATGTGACGAAACACCCGAGATGGGGGTAACTCTATTTCCGATTCACATTCGTGTATGATGCAATACATTTTGGTCTATACTAGGCTCACCCCGACTGGGTCAGGTTGACGTAGATGGTGCTAGAAACGCACAGCACCTGGGTGGACAATCGTCAGCGCTTTCTCAAGGCAAGACAACGAATCCCGACCTCGTTGGGGTAGAGGTTGGTGCAGATCTGGTTCAAGTTGGGGTTGTTGGTCAGGAGTGTGTTCTGGGTGATGTTGAACGTGTCTGCGATCCCGGCACACGAATCGCCAGTCTTGACGACGTGGGTGGTCATGCAGTCTTGGCCGGTGAGACCGAGGCAGATGACCTGCGACGCGTTCCGAATCAGCTGTCTGTATGCACAGGCGTTGTGGTGCTCACCTCGCCAACTGCGAGGTTGTCGCAGGCCGCATCGATGACGCCGGTGTTGACAGCGGCGAGCTGGTAGCTGCGCCAGCGGTGAGTCCAGGCCAGCGCCGATGACGCTCAACTCACGTGGACACGTTGTACTTTGCAGAAATGCCGTCGCAAGTGTCGCCGAGAACGACGGTCGCATTGCGATCGCAGTTGGCAGGGAGGGCGGCATGGGCTACACCATCGTCAGTCGAGCGCGAGGACAACGACGGGGAGACCCACCGGCCGTGGCAGCGAGCACGAGGAGACCAAACATCGTGTCTTGCAGTCTCCTGCGAATCGCGACGCCTTTTATACCTTTTTGCGTCGTCGCGGATCACTCGAATAGGGGTTAATCGGCGGATGAACAGCCCCTGTCGACCCCTGTTGCAGCATGTCCCACCCGCTCGCGTCGCCAGGCCCACGTCCGCGGACTTGGGCCGTCGAGTCCTTCTGCAGCGCCCTTCACACCGTCCGCGCAGACTGCCACCATCACGGCGTCGCATCGATCCAGCACCGCGTCGAGGGCGATCAGTTCGGCATATCCCACGAGCTCTTGATCCTCGACGTCGTCCCGTTACTGTCTGGAAAGACCATTCCGCCCACCAACCCACCCCACACCTACATCCAGCTCAGTCGCTCCGGGGACCAACTCCACGTCCCCTTCCACGCCATGTGGGGTCCCGCCGCCGACAAAGTCTCTGTCGTCGGCCGCATGGAACCACAAGTAGGTAACCAGGCCGCGCCCGCCCATCAAAAATCCAGCGTGAATTTCCCCGGCTGGTTGCTCTCCGCCCTCTCCTGGTCCACCGACCTTCCCAGGCTCGTGGATGTGTTTGAAGTCATCCGCCTCGCCTCCCTCCTCTATCCCCGCTTCAACGTTTTCAGACGCCGCCGTCGCTGGTTCCCCCGCACCATCTATGGCGTCTTGCGCGACGCCTACGTTGGCTATCACGAAGTCGTATACAACACCTGGTGGGTACCATGTGCCTTTCTGATGCCAACCCCGCCTTCCGCACTCCTTTCCTACTGCCGAGACAAGAAGGACTGGGATTTTCGTGCCACAATGGGGCGGATCCATGGCAGTGCTCTAAGCGACAATGACACTGGAAATAATTAGTAACCTCGGACAGACGCTTCCGTTTCGGTTTGGACTCGTATTTCACACTTGCTGTATCTTTGGATGGTGTTGGACTCCTAGGAGACAGATACCATACGTAGTAGTGTGACTGGAACACGTGTTTTCGTCACACCGCGTCTGTCACACACGCGTCTCTACAACATTTCTTGGATATTCATTTTCAGTTACAAGCTCAAATCAGTAGTCTGCCAGACGCCGCTCGTCTTTTGGTACGAAATCTGCTGCACGACGCCTTCGTTGCTAATATGATGGTCAGCGTACCAAGTACGTGAACACGAGAAACCACGTTTACAATGTAGCATCATTCGACCAAGGTCTACATGTGTCGACGGTCAAGGGCAATACTGTCACGTCGATCAGCGTGCGTCAGCATTCGGACTCGAAACCAGACTCACCACCGTGGTGTAAGAACAGTCGGGGCTTGGAGCAACATCCTCGCCAGGGAGATCGCGCTCCACGTCCTCAACCGGCAAAGCACCGACGACAGCCAGCGCAGCCAAGCCAGAGATGACAGCGAAGAGGGAGAAACGCATTGTGGTTGTGATGGTGAGGATCAGAGGTGAGCTCGATGTGCTTGGTGAACACTAGAGCAGCACACAGGGCGTATTTATACCTTTCTGCCAGTCAGTGCGCAGCATCGACTCGGAGGATACGGCCGGTTCGAGGCATCGGAATAATCTTGCTTATTGATGATGACGTGCACACGCACTCTCGAGCCGGACTTTTGAACAAAATGCCGTCATGAGCGCAGTCGCTGAGCCCCACTCCCAGTGCCCAGACTGCGCATAACAAAACTGGTTAGCGTTGAGCAAAGTGGGCCCGATGCGTTCGTATCATCAACTTATTGCGACTGAGTAATAATTCCTCGCTCAGGTTCATTCCTTTATTCTCTGGACGGATCGGGGTACGTCATACCTTCCATTTACGAAATGGACGGATTGCCTTCATTTCTAAACACTTAGGGTCCCATCACCATCACGTTAAGGTGTTCCGATCACTAGACGCAGTTCATACACGCCTACACACATGCTGACGCTGGCGGCATTGCTGGCAGTCTTCATCACTTGTTCAGCAAACTGCAAGACAACAGGCACTACGACTAAAGTCCCGGAATCAAGTTGCCGCACCACAGTTCACGTCTCGCACAATCTGATAGCATAGCCAGTGACTCTCATAGTGACGGAACTGCGAACCGACGTTATAATTAGGATTCGCTGCGGAAATGGTTCCTCATGAACAATACTTATTTTGGAACGGTATTCTCAGCACAAAAAGGAAGTCTTCGACGAGCTCGAGCGGACGTCAGTTTGAAACTTCCAGATCGTGATAAGGTCACACTTTGCTGTTGCAGCGTGACAATATGATTGCCGAACTGATCACTCCTGATCGTTTCCCATCCCTTACATATCTCTGCCCTCGAGGAGGATATCAAGAATGTCGTACAGAGATGCTATTAATGCTCTCAATACTCTGCAGAGCAGTGGGGCCGCTCTTGCGGCCAGAATAGCTACTGATTTCAACAACGATATTGTCATGGCGGAGATGAACGAGTTCATCGCTAGGACAGGGCTCACGGTACGCTTTACATCCATTCGCCTCTTCTCTCACACTCCCTTCGTTCCAGCCAGACGACCTTAATTCCCTCAATGTCATTCACATTACCGGTACAAAGGGCAAGGGCTCCACCAGTGCTTTCACAGACTCGATTCTCCGATATGCCAGACCTGGCATCAAAGTCGGTATGTTGCCCGCCATTCCATGCTGCCTCGCTTCCAAACCAATGAAGGTCTTTTCACTTCTCCGCACCTTGTTGCCGTCCGTGAGCAACTCAGAATCAATGGCAGCCCTTTATCAGAGAAAGAGTTTGCAAAGTACTTTTTCCAACTCTGGAAAAGGCTCCAGGACAATCCAGTATGCTTTCCTCGGATCATCTAGACTTTGATCTCTCGACCTTTGTGCAGCCAATCACCCCCGGCGCTCCAGCCATGCCGACGTATTTTCGATACATGACGCTCTTGGCATTCCATGTATTCAAGGACCATCGAGTCGATGCAACCATTCTAGAAGTTGGCATAGGTGGAGGTGGTGATAGCACCAACGTGGTTCCAAAACCAGTCGTTACTGGTATCACCTCTCTCGGAATGGATCATGTTGCAGTGCTAGGAGGCACCATCGAAGCCATCGCGGGACAAAAGGCAGGAATCTACAAGAAAGACGTCCCTGCCCTCAGCGTTGAACAACACTATCCATCCGCCGACTTGGAGGCTATCCTCGAGGAAGCTGCGACGAACGTCAAGGTACATTACGAAAGACATCTTCTGAACTGTTGGTGAATCGCGATAGGCGTCTGAATTTCTGGTTGTGAAAGAGTCCTCGGTTTTGAAGGCTATCAAATTGGGCACGCGCGATACCTTTTTTCTTTCCCCATTTTGTGCTGACTTTTGCTATCCAGGGCTTGCAGGCGGACACCAATTGTCAAATGCCAGTCTTGCAGTGGAATTGGCTCGTACATTTCTTACAAAACGTGATGGTGCATCATATCCAGACCCGTTACCTCGAGACTTCATCGCTGGCTTGGAGAATGCCAAGTGGCCAGGCCGCTGCCAGACAGTATTGGACACTAATTACCCGTCAACGACATGGTATCTTGACGGTGCGCACACGGAAGAAAGCCTCAAGTGCTGCATCGACTGGTTTACCAGTCCCGGGGTTGGCATTTCTGAGCAAGTATTTGCAGTTCAATACCTTGTCGAGTAATAACACGGTTTGAAAGCAGGGTCAACACACATCGCCGCCCACTACGGGTCCTGATCTTCAGCTGCACTGGCGGTCGTTCAGGTGAAATCCTTGTCAAGACCATGTTCGATGCGCTCGAGACACGGCTGTCAGCTATCGGGAGTTCTGAGGAAGCTGGTCGTTTCTTCGACCAGGTTATATTCTGTAGCAATGTTACCTATACCGACGGTCATTTTACAGCACGTAAGTGACAGATGGTGCACCTCCAAGTTGGCGTATCTTTACTGACTCGTACTACATAGATTTGACCTCCATCGTGCCCCCCACCACGGACACCGGTCCTACCGCCCAAGACCAGCTGAAACAGGCATGGTCGAACATGGTGAAAGAATTTCCTGTCGACGCGATTCACTCACTACCCTCGATTGAACACGCCGTACGCAAAGTTCGGGAACTTTCTGCGGCGAGACCTACGCGGGTCCTTGTCACCGGGAGCCTGCTTCTAGTCGGAGGCGTCATGGAGGCAGCGGAATTATCTTCTGTAGCTCTCGAAAACCTGTGACACCTAGGACGGTCCGTTTGTACGATGAATCAGCGCGCCCTATTTCGGTGTCGTGCACTATTTTTTGGAGAGGGAGCACTACTTTTTCGGGGGGAATCTGAATGTTCTATTCTAATTGGAAGGCCACGATACGCATTTCTGGTCGTTGTACCAGTCCGGTTGGATATGATACTACATCATTGGCCATGCGGCATCCTTGTTGTTAAGCCAGACGACTAAGGAATGTAAATGACTCCAGTCGTAGGTACGAGACTATAGACTATACCTAAGGAATGTAAATGACTAGGTATAGTCAGTATGGAGTATGAGGAAAATGTACTATAGCTTACCTCCAGTCGTAGGTACGAGACTGGAGAAAGGAAGAAACGGACGCGTCGCCTTGAGTACGCGACGATGTCCAAATAAGGAAATGTAGTACGTGTATCTACAGTAGTATGAATCCCCAACACTTGTTTCGCAAGCTTTGCAACTCTCCCGGGAGTCTGGAGAGAATGGTGATCTTCTTGTAGTACACGGCCCGTGGCGCCAAACACTGCTTCGACCGCACTACTAGAGTCGAAGATGCGCATCGGGCAGAGCGGAACGGCGAAGTGGAATAGGCTTTTCAGATCGAGGGCGCGCGAGGAGCGGCGAGAAGGCACTTGCAGCGCTCATGCGTCATCCCAAGACTGTCTTGGAAGAGCTCGATCCGAGGTGCACGCTACAACCGGTTCTGGACCGGCGTACCCTACTAGCACTGCGTGAGGAACAGACAAGGGCGATAGCCTGACGTGTTGGGTACAAGTCCACGGCGTGATATATACAATTCGCCGTGTTTGGTATTGGGCTCGAATGGATTTTCCTAGATAGATACTCGCTAGGTAGGCGTTCTCCAACCCATCCAAGTGGATCAATGATATCATAGGTCTCCAAGAGCTATGGAAGATAATCCGGTCACCTCTATGACGCCTCCAACTAGATACAAGCTGCCAGTGACGAGAACCTGCACAGGACTCGCTGCAGCCTGAGAATATTCTCGAACTTTGCGTATCGCATGATCGATGGAGGGTAGGGAGTGAATCGCGTCGACAGGAAATTCTTTCGCCATGTTCGACCATGCCTGTTTCAGCCGGTCAGGACTGTTGGGGTCTGCAGTGGCGGGCGCGATCGAGGTCAAATCTATGTAGTGAGCAAGTAAAGATATGCAGAGAGGCACGCCTTTTGTCACTTACGAGTTGTGTAAGTGACATTACTGCAGAATATAACCTGGTCGAAGAAACGACCAGCTTCTTCAGAACTCCCGACGACCGACAGCCGTGCCTCAAGCTTGTTGAGCATACTCTTGAGAAAGACGTCACCTGGACGTGGACGGTTAGGGGTGCAGCTGAAGATCAGGACCCGTAGTGAGAGGTGTGTGCCAACTGTATGCTGACTGCTTTCAAAACTACATTATTACTCGACAAGGCATTGAACTGCGAATACTTGCTCAGAGATGCCAACCCCAGGACTGGCAAACCATTCAATGCAGCACTTGAGGCTTTCTTCTGTGTGCGCACAGTCAAGATACCATGTCGTCGACGGGTAATTGGTGTCCAGTACTGTCTGGCAGCGGCCCGGCCACTTAACATTCTCGAGGCCAGCGATGAAGTCTTGAGGTAGTGGCTCTGGATAGAATGAGCCATCACATTTCGTAAGAAAAGTACGGGCCAGTTCCACTGCAAGACTGGCATTCACCAGCTGATGTCTGCCCGCAAGCCCTGGGTAGAAAAGTCAACTAGGAAAGAGGGAAGGAAAGAGATATCGCGCACCCAATTTGATAGCCTTCAGCGCAGAGCACACCTTCGCAACACGAAACTCAGATGCCTATTGTAATTCAGCGACGATTCAAAAGACGCCGTTCGTAACGTGCCTTGACGTTCATCGCAGCTTCTTCCAGGATGGCCTCCAAGTTGGTAGATGGATAGTGTTGTTCAATGCTAAGGGCGGGAACATCCTTCTTGTAGATTCCTGCCTTTTTTCCTGCAATGGCTTCAATAGTTCCTCCTAGAACTGTAACATGATCCATTCCGAGAGCCGTAATACCAGTAACGACTGGTTTTGGAACCACATTGGTGCTATCACCACCTCCACCTATGCCGACCTCCAAAATGGTCGCATCAACTTGAAGATCCTTGAATACATGGAATGCCAAGAGGGTCAGGTATCGAGCACGCGAAAGCACTGCTGGAGCATCAGAGGTCGTTGGCTGCACGAGAATCGAGAGTTCAGAATCTGTACTTTTGATGGCCCAAGGAAAGCATACTGGATTATCCTGGAGCTTTTTCCAGAGTTGGAAAAAGTATTTTGCGAACTCCTCCTCTGATAAAGGATGGCTGTTGATTCTGATTTGCTCACGGACAGTGACAAGGTGCGGAGAAGTAAAAAGACCTTGGCTAGTTGAGAAGAGAGATCACAGTAGTGTGGCTGGCGGCATACCGACTTTGATGCCAGGTCTAGCATGTCGGAGAATGGAGTCTGTGAAAGCACTGGTGGAACCCTTGCCCTTTGTACCTGCAATGTGGATGACATTGAGGGCATTGAGATCGTTGGGCTGGAATAAGAGGAAATATTGAGAGACAGGCCCCAGGCAAATGGATGTAAACCATACCGTGAACCCTGCCCTAGTGACCAACTCACTCACCTCTGCTATGGCAATCTTTGTAGTAAAGCCGGCAGCTATTCTAGATGCAAGGCTAGGTGTATTGCTCCGCAGAATGTTGAGAGTCTCGATCGCATCTTGGTACGACATCTTCCTTAAGAGATAAGGAAATGGTTGTAATCGCAAGGTGTTTACGAATGCTGCTTGAAAAGGAACATTTTTACCACAAGTCTAGCTACGATTGGACCTAAGCTATTTATCTCGAGTACTTGTACTTGATTGACCATGATATGCATTCGCCTACGTCATTGCCAGTGTGGCACCCTTCATTTTCGCAAGCTTTGCTATGGTCCTTGCAGTACAGCCTGTGGCACCGAACACCGTGACCGCGTTGACCCATGGTTCCACTCTTCCCGATGTACACTTCCAAGTTAGCACAGGTAGACTAAACATGGCCTTCAGATCTGCAGCACACAGGAATGTATCCATGTGTTGCCTCAAGACTGCCTTGAAAGAGCTCGACCTGGGCTACACGTTGTGATTCCGACCTAGCACAAGTCCTAGGCCATCAATATATCTAGGTGCCATGTTGCAAGATACGAAGATATCATAGGTCCCCAAGAGCTACAGAAGATAATCCAGTCACCTCGATGACGCCTCCAACCAGAAGTAAGCTTCCAGTCACCAGAACATGTGTAGGCCTTGCCGCAGAATGTTCTCGGACTTTGTGTATGGCATGTTCGATGGAGGGTACAGAGTAAATCGCGTCAACAGGAAATTCTTTCACTATACTCGACCAAGCTTGCTTCAGCTGGTCTTGGACGGTAGTACTGGTGTGTTCTGTATTGGCAGGCACAATGGAAGTTAAATCTATGTAAAGATATGCAAGTGGGTGCTGTCACTTACCAACTGTGTAGGTAACATTACTACAGAATATAACCTGGTCAAAGAAACGATCAGCTCCTTCAGAACTTCCGATAGCTAACAGCCGTGTCTCAAGCTCGTTGAATATGGTGTTGAGAAATATGTCGCCTGGACGGTCGCCAGTGCAGTTGAAGATCAAGACTCGTAGTGGACGGCGGTGTGTGCCGACTCTGCTTTCAAACTGTGTTATTACTCAATGAGTCAGTGGACCACAAATACTTACACATAGATGCCAACCCCAGGACTGGCAAACCATTCGATGCAACATTTGAGACTTTCTTTCGTGTGCGCACCGTCAAGATACCATGTCATCGATGGGTAATTGGTGTCCAATACCGTCTGGCAACGGCCTGGCCACTTGGTATTTTCTAGGCCAGTAACGAAATCTTGAGGCAATGTGTCTGGATAGAATGCACCATCATATTTCATGAGAAAAGTACGAGCCAGTTCTACTGCAAGACCGGCATTTGATAATTGATGTTCGCCCGCAAGCCCTGGGTGGAAAAGTTAGCGGGAAAAGGGGAAAGGAAGAGGAATTGCGCGCCCAATTTGATGGTCTTCAAAGCAGTGCAACCTTTCACGATCCGAAATTCAGACGCCTGTTGTAATTAAGCAACAATCAGAAGAGATCGTCCATGATGTACCTTGACGTTCATCGCAGCTTTCTCGAGGATACCCTCCAAGTCGGCGGATGGATAGTGCTGTTCGACGCTAAGGGCGGGGACGTCCTTCTTGTAGATTCCTGCCTTTTTTCTTGCAATGGCCTCAATGGTACCTCCAAGAATTGCAACATGGTCCATTCCGAGAGTGGTAATACCAGTAACAATTGGTTTGGGAACCAAGTTGGTGCAATCACCACCTCCACCCATGCCGACTTCCAAAATGGTTGCATCGACTCGATGATCCTTGAATACATGGAACGCCAAGAGAGTCAGGTATGTAAAGTACGCAGGCATGATCGGAGCACCAGGGGTGATTGGCTGCAGAAGGTTCGAATGTTCAAAGTATGGATGGTCCGAAGAATGCACTGTACTGACTGGATTGTCCCGGAACTTCTGCCAGAGTTGGAAAAAGTATTTCGCGAATTCTTCCTCTGACAAAGGACGACCATTGATTCTGAGTCGCTCACGAACGGCGACAAGATGTGGAGATGTATAAAGACCTTGGCTGACTGGGAACGGAAGTAGCATAGAATGGCGGGCGACATACCAACTTTCATCCCGGGTCTGGCATGTCGGAGAATCGAGTCTGTGAAAGCGCTGGTCGAGCCCTTGCCCTTTGTACCTGCAATGTGGATAACATTGAGGGAATTGAGGTCGTTGGCCTGGAAGTGAATGAATGTGAGAGAAAGGGGCGAGTGGATGTAAAGCGTACTGTGAGTCCTGTCCTTGTGGCGTATTCGTTCATCTCTGCTATGGCAACATCATTATTGAAGCCGGTAGCACTTCTGGCCGCAAGTGCAGCCGCATTGCTCTGCAGAGTGTTGAGGGCGTTGATGGCGTCTCGGTATGGCGTCCTTGACATGGCAGAGATAAGGGACGGAATTCTGCCCGGGCTGTTGCCATGATACTACTCCTCTTGAAACTTATCGGTCACTCCGCAGGTAGTCTAAATGAGTACTTGTGAACCCACGGGTAGGGTACACAACCGCACGGTATTTGGCCCTGCAATAAATCTATATACTATATACATGGTGCCGCCCCTGCGGGAAATGGTTGTGGTGTAGCAGTGGAGGTCGCGGAGTTGTCGGCTGAAGCATATCGTACCAGTAGGGCGGGACCCTCGAGTGTACACACCGCGCTTGGGGCAGATTACCACCCCCATCTCCGATTCGCCACTGACATGGTGGTGGGTGAGGATAGCATTGGTGCATCATCATCGGCATCATGATGACTGCAGTCGTACCACTGCTGCGCTGTCGTGGTGTCATGCTGTTACTCGCCGCTGTCACATCGTACCGTGGGGGGAACGCGATGTGTCATGCTCAACAGTGGCGGTCGTGGCGCCATACCGTTGACATGGCGTCACATGGATGTCGTTTCCAGGCCATTGCTATTGTGAGGAGAGAGTCCGCACTCATTGGAGTGATGTGAGAGTGATCAGACTCACAGAGGTAGTGGGGAGAGGCAACGCAAACATTCAGGTTCGTTTGAAGGTACCGGCGGAGGCATGTTGTCATCCAAATGAAGACAGCACTTGGTAGTGGATAAGTAATTGAGTGGTGGTAGAGAGCTCCCAAACGAGCGGTCTGGCCGAATTGTGGGCCGAGTGGGCGTTCAAGCTCGTACGGTAGGGGCGTTCATCGAATAGCAACCTCGAGGTGGGACGACGCCGAAAATCTAGCAGATCTGGTTACAAGCAAGAATTGTGCAAAAAGTATGGCTCACCAACTTGGCATGACACTTTGGACTTGCACGAGATGATAGATGTGGTCTATCACCACCACCCCCACGACATACCAGGTCTGACCAGCTATGAAGCACGGTCAGGATCGACTCGAAGGTCCCATTCATGAAGTAGGATGCCGAATCTGGAGAGATTGAATAACTCGTTGCACGGTTGTGACATGTAATATGTAGACCTCCAAAAATAGCGGGGCTGATTCGTTCCAGTGCCAGAATCAACAAAGAGAGATAGAATGGGCGCGTACCACTCCAGCTCATCGTGACTTGGGAGATGTTGTTCCTTTCCAACGATCGATCACTATCGCTCATTTGAAGACAATGGGGCAAAAACATGAGGTTTAGCTGCAGTGAATTAGAGAAAAACGCGCACGGTCCTCGAACAGTGATGACCATCTGCACGCTGTGGGCACGAAGAAGAGCGGTGAGCGTGAGGGACTCCAACGAGCGGGAGGGCTGTCAACTTGTAGGCCTTCCTACGAGGTCCCTTAGTACCAGTCTTTGAGCTCAGGAGGACGTCAGAAATATTGATGTCGTACCAAGACGCCATCGACACCCTCAGCACTCTGCAGAGCAGCACCGCTGCACTCGCAGCCAGAAGAGCTTCTGACCTCATTAACGATATTGCCATAGCAGAGATGAACGAATACGTCACAAGGACAGGACTCACAGTACGCTTTACATCCATTCGCCCCTCAGGCTTCCTCTCACATTCCATTCATTTCCAGGCCAACGACCTCAATTCCCTCAATGTCATCCACATCGGGGGTACAAAGGGCAAGGGTTCCACCAGCGCTTTCACAGACTCCATTCTCCGGTATGCCAGACCCGGCATCAAAGTCGGTATGTCGCTCGTTGCTTTATGCTATCCCTCTTCCTAACTTGCCAACTTGAAGGACTGCTCACTTCTCCACATCTTGTTGCCGTCCGTGAGCGACTTAGAATCAATGGCCGTCCTTTGTCAGAGGAGGAGTTCGCAAGATACTTTTTCCAACTCTGGAAAAAGCTCCAGGACAATCCAGTAAGCATTCCTCAGACAATCCATACTTTGAACTCTCGATCCTTGTACAGCCAATCACCCCCGGTGCTCCAGTCATGCCGACATACTTTCGATACATGACTCTCTTGGCACTCCATGTATTCAAGGATCATCAAGTCGATGCAACCATTTTGGAAGTCGGTATGGGTGGAAGTGGTGATAGCACCAACGTGGTTCTCAAACCAGTCGTTACTGGTATTACTACTCTCGGAATGGACCACGTTACGATTCTAGGAGGTACCATTGAAGCCATCGCGAAACAAAAGGCAGGAATCTACAAGGAGGATGTCCCCGCCCTTAGCATTGAACAACGCTATCCGTCTACCAACTTAGAGGCTATCCTCGAAGCAGCTGCAATGAACGTCAAGGTAGATTACAAACGATCTCTTCTGAATTGTTGCTTAATTACAACAGGCGTCTGAATTTCAGATCGTGAAAGGGTGCGCTGCTTTGAAGACCATCAGATTGGGCGCGCGATACCTCTTCCTTTCCCCTTTTCTCGCTGACTTTTGCATCCAGGGCTCGCAGGTGAACACCAGTTATCAAATGCCAGTCTTGCAGTGGAACTGGCCCGTACTTTTCTTACGAAATCTGAGGGTGCATTCTATCCAGACACATTGCCTCAAGACTTCGTCGCCGGCCTGGAGAGTGCCAAGTGGCCAGGCCGCTGCCAGACAGTATTGGACACTAATTACCCATTGACGACTTGGTATCTTGATGGTGCGCACACAGAGGATAGCCTCAAGTGCTGTATCAACTGGTTTGCCAGTCCTGGAGTTGGTATTTCTGAGCAAGTATTCACGGCTCAATGCCTCGTCGAGTAATAACATGGTTCGAAAGTAGCCAACATACAGTCGGCACAGACCACCCAATACGGGTCCTAATATTCAATTGCACCGGCGACCGTCCAGGCGACACTTTTCTCAAGACCATACTCAACGAGCTCGAGACACGGCTGTCAGCTATCTGGAATTCTGAAGGAGCTGCGCATTTCTTCGATCAGGTTATATTCTGCAGTAATGTTACCTATACAGCTCGTAAGTGACAGCCGGCGCACCCTTCTGTGTATCCTTACTCATACTGCATAGACCTGACTCCCGTCGCACCCGCCACCGCAGAGCACGTTGGTCCTACCGCCCAAGACCAGCTGAAACAGGCATGGTCGAACATGGTGAAAGAATTTCCTGTCGACGCGATTCACTCCCTACCCTCTATTGAACATGCCATACGCAAAGTTAGAGAACATTCTGCGGCGAGACTTACGCAGGTTCTGGTTACTGGAAGCCTGTCTCTAGTTGGGGGTGTCATAGAGGTAACTGGATTGTCTTCCGTAGCTCTTGGCGACCTATGATATCCTCGTGCGGAGAACATCTAGATGTATTTTATAATTAGGTGCCTGCCTGGGATCCATTTGACTTGACGCGTAACATACATGGACGTGTCGCGGCATGTTGTAAACCAGTTTGGTGCAATAGCAAGTTTGACTTGATACTTTCCTCAGTGTAGTGGAGAAGGGACCAAACTCCTTGACTATAAGATACTGGTTGTGGATCATCACCAGATCCCCGCGTCAAAATACATGCAGGATAAGCTGGCGGTAAGGTAAGCAGTCGCCTCCACCATCTGTAAAATACTTACTGGTTCGAACATCGTCTAGGAGGCTGGGCGACCGAAAATGAATACATATTCAAAAATGACGGTGGCGAGTGGTACTAGTGTGTTAAGGTAATTCACGTCTGATTGTCAACGATGGAGGTCAACGCTTTACGTTCACTGTAAATTCTTTGCACTGCTTCTCTCATTTCTGTCGCCATTTCTATCCTTGTCAAGAAGAAGAAAGGTAAGTCATCAGCTCCGGCACTCAAACGAAAGATGACAGAAACAATCTCGCAAGTAGACGACAAGTGTAGGTAAAGGTCCAAGGAAAAAATCACAGGCTTCAAGTTTAGTGTTTAGTACGCACCCTCTGTGACAAGGCAGCATCTCCTGGACTGGCGGCCTTCGAGCCTTCAAACAGCTTCTTCGCTAGCTTTAAGTTCCTGGCCGAAGGAAGTCCTCCTGGTTGCGGAAGTTCCTCAGTGCCGCTTTCCAAATGGTTCTGCCAACCCGATCGGCGGAGACAGATGCTCTGAGGTTACGTCCACGACGCCTTTTTTTCCAATCGACTCGGTCCGTGGTGCTTCTTCTCCGGGAGATGGTGAGCAGCAGAGTTGTCCTGCCAATAGAATCACTTGGCGAGGACGGCGTTACTGGATTCCTTCCGATGTGTCCGTGCGCTTCCGAGTTCTCCAAGGCCAAACGATGCGTTTACCGAACTGAGCGGGTTCCTGTGGCCTTTATTTCCATGTGCAGGCTTTCGTTCAGTCGACGCATGGTGTTCATTTGATAAGGAAGTCGAAGGCTTCCAACCCCGGCCGATTGTCGGACAGCCGGTGAGCGAGTGCATGCCGATGGAAGTTGCCAGGAAAGGCTCAGGAGGATTAAAAAACCGTTTTCCAACCGGTAGTATTCCACATGACGGAAGGCCACTGCGGCGGCAGTGAAGTCATTATCCCGATCAAAAGCGAATGTGTGACAAATGACACGTGGTTTCGTCACACCGTGTTTGTCACAAAGAGTTTGTCCGATCGCATCCAAATATGCCTGTACCATGAAGTATCCGACAGTCGCTGGTGGGTTGAGCCGAAATTTTCACCTATTCGATCCGGTGACAACGACGACCAGGCTACGAGCTCATCCAAGAAATTGGTGGGGGTGGTTTCTCGAGGTAACACTGCACCGCATCCTCTTTGTCTATGCTCATACCTCTCAAGCGTGTTCCGCGCGGTGGACGCCAAAAACCACCAAGTTGCGGCGTGCAAGCTGATCTATATCAAAGACGAAACGACCGAAAAGGACCGCAGGATGGCGGACAAGGAGATGAAGATCCATGCCGCGCTCAAGCACCAGCACGTCCTCGAGTTCATCAGCGCCGTCGTCGTGGAGCTCAAATACAGGCGCCACTACGTGCCGGGCATATACATGCTTCTCGAGTTTGCAGCGGGCGGGGACTTGTTCGACAAGATCGGTGAGTACGACGTGGACCGAGCTGTGGCGCGGTGCTAAGTGGGCAACA
>JBBPUA010000040.1:0-45767 GCA_038094355.1 Afroboletus lepidellus | reverse complement strand
AATTTCAGTGCACTTTGACGATCCAAGTATGAGGGTCCGTTTGCACAGAAATGCAGCGCGCTATTTTTTGGTCTAGCGCGCTACTTTTCGAGACGACCGCGCTACTTTTCGAGGCAACCGCGCTACTTTCAGAGGTTCGCGTGCTACTTTGTCTCCTAGGCGAGCGAGCCACTTTTTCGAGGTGACCACACTACTTTAGGAGGTGACCGGCGCTACTTTTTCGACACGAGCGCACTACCATTTTCATCCTGTCAACTTCCCCTACTACAATATAGTACTCTGTAGTACAGATTGTATCGTAGCTTTAGGCTTCGCTCCTTTGTACTCATGACTTATAGCTGTGTCCTTCTCTTGATGCTTCTTACATACTGGATCAGTGATTGTTGTCTCTGTGAAACGTGCTGCCATATCGTAGAACTTCCGAACGTTCCGGGTGATCCCGACGATTGTGTACTGTGTAGATAGCGCTCTTTGTGACTGATCAAAATACCTTTCCGTTTTTCACTTGTACCGTTGTGATCAGATGTATTACTGCCGGATCCCTCCTCTCCGAGTCTGCACCGGGCCTTGGCCATCTCGACAACACATTCCATCGTCACCATGTCGATTACTACCCTCGGAAACCGTATCTCCGTCAGCGTTGACCTGGCCTCATTATGATAAATTGCGAGATCCAGGCAGCACTAGGTGTTCGACCATATTTCCAGCCGTCGAATACTATCACATTACCTACCCTAGTCTTTTTCGGAACGATCCGGAACAATGCAGCCATCTCGCCAAAGCCGGGGCGTAGTACGTACACTCAATATTACTTTCGGAACACATGTCGGAAACGCTCTCATGTGCGCCTAGACACCCTTCGTAACTTTACCTTCTGTTTCTGGGATTCATATAAGGAAGTTCTCCACCGCACGCTCTTTCCATGCCTGACTGAAGCAGGAAAAAAAAAGCTAAGAGACAGAGGTTTCACAATTGTTCTGCCTCGCGGTGATGGTTTAAAACACACGTCTGAAATCTGTGCATTGAAGGCTGACATATACTACAGGTGACTTTAGCCCAACAATACTTGCAGTGCCATGGCGTCATGAGCACGATTACACTATCACACAGCAAGCTCTTCTCGTTTTCCAGAACCTGTGGTTAGATATGCGCAACGTTGTATTTGAGGTGAATGGTGGTTCCGACCCTATTAGCCGCCTGGTGTTATGCTCGGAGCTAGGGGCAAGTGCATGCTGTCATTTTCGATGGCAAGATTCGGCCTGTGACCGTGAATATTTGATAACAGCACTCGGAGATGGATTCCATATTTGCGATGGACTCTGGCAGCAATTTAACTGAATCAGGCCTGGAGGTAGATGAGAGTGGAGGAACCTGTAGGGCACGTGTACCTGCAGGTGATGGCTCCGAACCATTCCGAGCCATGTCACAAGATCTAGAGATGCTTGTACAGAAATGGATTTGTGCCCTTTGAGTATTCTTCATAGCGAAACCCTGCGAGGTTTAGCATCTCTTCCGGCATGTCTGGACGTCTTTCGATGCCGACAATACGATTCGTGTAGAATGCAGAAATAGCCACCATACAAACCATAACATGCGCCCAAGTGTCAGCCCGGAGACACTAGGAAAATGTTCGCGACAATCTGCAGATTAACAGAGGATGTATGGTCCAGATAGACCCTCTCTGAAGAGGTAAAAGAAATACTGAAGCTAAGCGTGACGATCGTAAGCGCTGGAGGGTCAGCTCGCACCAAGAGCGGAACTGGAACCGGAACCCTTCGAATAAGGGAATGCGTGTCTTGTCGAGACCTGGAAGACTTGCAGAAATGCATTCAATATATTTCAGTCCGTGAACACGACATGAGAGACCTCGAAACCAAGCTGGTGGTTCTGGAGAAAAACAGCGTAATAGATCCATTAGTATGTGTCCAGTACTTTTTCAGTCGCAAGTCCCATTGCTTGGACCTTTTCCATTGATGGAACCGATTCCGGCAGTAACACGAGAACGAGAACATGTGTGCCAGTTGAAAGTGCCCAGCCAGATCCTATGACCGTTTTGGGCAGTTCGTCATTCACCTGATGAACTCCGACACTAACGAGGAAGTGAATTCTAGTGCAGCACTGAGGACCATGCTACTATATGTAACACAGGTTGCTGGGATCAAGACATTCATTACAAAACTAAAGCGACGCAAAAATCTCTCCGACTGGCGAGATGCATCCCATCGGACCTCGACAACCGTCCGGAGGATGGCCAGGCAACGGCTACACAACTTACCCAGGGACTGAGGTTCTAAATCTAGAAGATATTCACGTTCCTTTCGCTTACGCCTCGGTCAGTCCTGGTATACAGATCTGTTGGGTCGCTGAAGGCCTAACCATAGTACTCTGACAGGATGTGGAGGGTCTTCTCGCGAGATTCGACCCACACGCTCATTCGTGGTCCGCGAATGAGGAACCTCGGCAGAGAGGCATGCGTACTCGGAAGCTATGGAATAATTGCATATCATTGTTGGAATTACATCGCACCCCAGCACTTCGACGGTACCGGGACTGTAGCATACCAGTTGAACAAAATAGGCTGTATGCCGGACGAATTCAACTTTTCCCTATCTCATTGGGGAACGGTTCTAGAGACAAAAATCAATTGTGCTTGGTGGGCTTTCTGAGGACTGCATGCTCATCCCGACCAGGTGGTTCCGAGGCGATCACTTGCATGGAATAGTGGCCCCTCGGGCTTCTACTTTGCGTCAAGGTGGGCATCTTTCACAAGGAATCGGAATCACGGTCCCTCGCAAATCTCCTGACATGGCGAAGAAATATGCACGAGCACGGTGGAGCTTGGTGCATTTATGCGAGCACTGGAAAGCAGCTCTTGGGAACTAGACCAGTATCACTAGATCACCCACTCGCTTTACACATGTCGATATACGTTGCAAATTGAAGGGCTGTCGCTCGTACTCTGCCGAGTCATAGTGTTGTCGGGGCATTCCGTCCGAGCCACATCACATCCTCGATATTAGACCCTCATGTGCAATCGTTAACATTTCACGTCCTTCTATATAGAACCCACCTACGCATACAGTCAGTCCGCAAACGAGAACGTAAATCAAAACATGTCAGGACGAAAGAACCACGGTACATCTAACGTCCCTGAGACTTGGTCGCCTTGGTCGACCGTCTCACCTGAAGCTCCATGCTCGCCACTCTGGTCGACGTCCGGGTGTCACCTTCTTTAGTATTGGAAACTTGCTTCTTCTCGAGGTCTGCGACACGCTCAATGAGCTCACAGATAAGCTGTCTCAGGTCGTCTTTGATTTCTTGTCCCTCAGACGGTTTTTTAGATCGAGCTGGCTTTCTGGGTTGATCACGGATAGAAAACGTGCCTGGGTCTTTCAGCCGAAGAGGGGCGAAACATAGCAAGAACATCCCTCACCTTCAATCATGCATTTCTTTTTGTGGCTGACACACTCATCGCATGCACGTTTGGCACCGGTTCCGTCAGGCCATACACATTCTAATTGACGAAACCTGCAGGCATCACAATCCTAAACAAGGTTAGCAGGTTCAGACATGCCTGTTTCTGTTTCGGATGACATACTGTTGGTGTTTCTGTGCTGTCGGACTGGCGAGCGACCATGTCTTTTTGTTTCTGGCTCGTACTCGTAGAATCACTGGAATAGTCATCCGTAGTGGATGCTGGAATGATCCTCTTTTGTTTCCAGGGACGCTCGTGTTTGCTCGATACCGAGGGTCGTTTCGTTCGTTCGGGGCGCAAGATAGTCCCTTGGGTGTCGGAGCCACTGGGCTCCTCAACCAAATCATCTTGAAAACTAACCGCTGTGCAGGTGATCGGCATCCGATTCTGACGGTCAGGTGTAAACTTCTCGAGGCTCACTTTTTTTGCCTGGGCGCAAAGTCCGATCAGAAACACTGGCAGCTTGTGTAAAATGAACGTCGCAAGAAGACCGTACGGCGGATTCGTACGGCGGATTCGATACCTGTCAAGGACAGTCAGGATCCAGCTATCCATCTCGTTGGTCTGGAGTGAGTATCCTCACCGTTTTCGGTGAAGGTGTCGTTGGAAATGAGTACTGGTCATTCAACATCTCGCAAAGTTACTGGATATCGAAGTCAAGGGAGTGTGGTGGAGAAGACGAAACCCACTCGATGGCGGCAGCTTTTCCCACCAGAAACTGCTTCCAACTAAACCAGGAAGCGCATCTGCAGCCACGTCCACAAAACATGAATCCGTAATGGATGGGTCGTCTGCGCACACGTGGTCGATGGTCGTGGCACCACTGTAATGTTCCAAAAGGACGTCTTTCAGACTTCCAAGGAGCTTGGAGTGCGGATAGCCTGGAGTTGGTTTTGGAAGGTTGATCTGTGATGTAAACGATGTAAATATGAATGATAGGAACGTATAAATGGCATGCTCACACTCTCAGAAGTCAGGCTAACCATATGAGTTGACATTTCTACCCATAGAAATGTCCTGACAATCTATTCTGATATCCTGATAGTGTACTGATAATGTTCTGATGTACTGATAGTGTACTGATAGTGTTCTGGTAGTATAGTATTTTAATAGTATCCTGGTAGTGTACTAATAGTACTTAATAGTGTCCTGGTAGTATTAATAATGTCCTGGTAGTGTTCTGATAGTGTTTTAATAATGTTTTGGTAGTATTCTGGTAGTATACTAATAGTATCCTGGTAGTGTTTTGATAGTGTTTTGATAGTGTTCTGATGGTATCTCGAAACTTAACCTAATCTTAATAGTGTACTGATAGTATTCTAATAGTGTTATGGTGGTGTTCTGGTGTACTATTAGTGTCCTGATAGTATCCTGATGTTCTGATAGTATCTAGACAAGAGTTTACTAGCAAAGAAAGACTAGAATTGTGCATATCTAGAACTACTTTCAGTTTTTCCAATTATAGCCAATTACTATGCCTTTTTAAGAAATTGTTCTTTTCTTTTCTTATGCCAATTATATTTGTAATAATATCAATAGTCTAAGACTCCATTTTGTACTGAGTGTTACTTGACAGGTTATAAGCCCTGTGCTTTGACATGCATAAGAACACTTTGGAAATTAAACAAGAGCACCACCACATCATATAGGCTATGAAATGGAAGCTACTGCTAAGGATAACATCAAACTGCCTAGGCTAGACTTGAAAGTGTTAGGACCAGGTCTCCAGGTCTCCAAATCTAGTCTGAGAAGAGGATCAGAGGTCTAAGATAGGGGTCTGGGGGTTGGGGATAGTCGGGGATAGGGGTTAGGGGTCAGAGAGGTAACAGGACTTATGTGTTGCACCCTTGTGTAGGTCTGGCCTTTAGAGGTCAGGGTCAGGGGTCAGAATGAGAGAAGGAGACAAGGAGTATTCAAGTTAAGATTTAGACTAAGGACTCAGAGTTACAGAAAGGTCCTTAAGTACTACTGAGATATATAGGTCTGTACAGGTCTGACTAAGTAAATATAAGGAAATATAGCATTAAGGTCTATATAAGAAAACAAGGAACTCAGAGATAGGAATAGAAACAGACCAGAGGAATGACTAAAGGATTTGGCAAATCAGTTACTGAGTACCAGATTGAATCCGAGCCAATGAAAAGAGACATGTCATGTCCAAGTATCCAGAGGTGCATGAGAAAGTTTGGAGTTGTGCAAGAAAAAGTCAGAGAAGTGCAGAAAGAGTTGGAGTTGTGTGGAAAAGGTCCAGAGTTGGATGGCATATAACAAAAAGGCAATGAATGGGCAACTTGGAAGACCTGCTTGATGCTCATTGTGAAGGATTGAGAGCTCATGGGACACCTCAATGGATCAATGTGCTCTGTAAATCCAGCCATGGGCAATTACCCGAATAGGTGGCAACAGTGTCTGTAGATGTGATGACCATAGCAGAATATAAGAAAGCCCTCTTTGGTTGGCTTAAGAAGGACACAAAGGACCAGTATATAATCGCTAATTCCGTCTCTAACACACTTTTCATTTTTCTTGTTCACTTAGAATCAGCTGCCAAATACTACAAGGCTTTTAGTGTGCACTTCGAGCAGCACTCCATCGTCATGGGCACTGAGGTTTGGCACCAACTCAGCAAGTTGAAACTAAAGGAAAAAGGTGAGGCTTGTACACATATGGAGCAAATTATCATTTACTGCAAGGAACTGGCAATCATAAGACAGCCTGTCTCTAACAAGGACCTTTTTAACATCATATATGCATCTTTGCCACATTTGTATAACCCTGGACTTGCTTCCCTTTTTGCAACAATATGTCTGCATCAGAAAAAGATGACATCCAATAACTTGATGAATGTTGTGATCAAAGAATATGACTGCCTGAGTCTTCAAGACAGTAGGAAATTCAAGAAACAGGCCAAGCTCCAAAAGGCTGGAAGCCACAGGGGAAAAAATTGAAGAACAAAGACTTCAAGGAAATGAAGGATGTAAAGGGGAGCTCAAGTGCCCATGCTGCCCAATTGGACTGCACATGGTTAGCTATTCTGGACCTCTCAATGGAGACAGTGGATACTTACCTCGCTCACACTGAAATTGTAGGTGTCTTGGTGCTATATGATAGTGGTGCTTTGCAACACTTGTCACCCTTTTATGAATGCTTTCTCAATTTTGTTTCCATCCCACCAAAGCCTATTCAAGGAGCTGACAATGGCACCTTCAATGCCATTGGACATGGCAACTTACCAACATCAGCAAAACTCTGACTTAGTCATAGGATTATGTTGCCTCACATCCACAACAGCCAAGCACAGGATTAGCTGAGATTGACAGCATGGGGTGAGTTCCTGTTTTTGTAAGGTTGCTACAGATACAAGTATATTAATTGCTGTTTGAGTTCAACTTGTTTTTATTTTCTCCACTACCATCTTTACTGTTTCAACTTGAACTTGAGCACTGTAACACTTTGGCCCAGATAAGCCTGACTTGCCTATCATCTTTTGCCCTAACAAGCCCAGCTAGTCAGACACTACAAATGCCCCAAGCTGAGATGGAGGGATTTCAAGTTGAAGAAGAGGTAATGAGTGTGATGATAGTGAGCTCTATTTTTTACTTATTGCCACTTGTATGTATTGACAAGTCTAGCTAGTTGTGTTCCACCTCCTAAGTCAAGTTGGTTGAGTCAACTCAAGGCCCTACCATTTGCCCAACACTCTTACCATGGTGTTTCAATATCAAGGCAAAGTTTAATGGATTTAGTGGTCATGGATGTTTGAGATAATGGCAGTTGTTGAAGTTGTTTGGTTTGGAAAATAAAGCTGGTCTGGGGCTGAGCAGTGGGGAAAGGTGGTGTGAGGATATGTGAAATGGATGCTGACACTGTTAGGAAGTGGAAAAATGGAAAAGATCCTGGATGATGATTTCATCGTCAGTGGAGATAATTGGTACATCAGAATTCTCATGCTCAGAGTCAAGTGGTTTATTTGTTCGTGGGGTGGGCAATGGTGAGTCAGAGAATGATATGGAGGGTCATTGGTCCCTCCAGGAGAAGTTCAGAGGGGGGCATGGATAATGGTAATCATACTATATGAGAATAGATATTATGGCTAAGTTAGATCTTTTCTTATGTTTGGTCTGGGCAGGAATAAGTACCTCAAAGTGATCCTGCATAGAATCAAGAGTTTGATTAGATGGGTTATCAACTAATTTGTTCAAGGTTTAAGTGATTAGGAATTTTTTAACACAAGATTTAAAGCAGCTATATTGAGCACACAACAGCTATCAAGAAACAGCAATCTTAGTCATTGTGTGTGAACAATAGATTAATATTATTTACCTACTAAGGAACAGCAATTTTTATATAATGTCAGCTCAAGTAGGTACAAAATACAAACTGATTTGGCTCACCTCAATCATCATGCGTAGACAACAGACTAAAAATTGTCACCATACATGTATCAAACTACATCAGCAAAATGTTCAAATTCCACCAACACCTGATAAGGCAATCTGAATGCGCAGCCTACATCATCGACGTCAATAACATCCGCTAATCGTCGCTTGTGATGGCCGTTGCACCCCTGCGGCAAGATTATCGAATATCGATGGCACCCTCAGCCAGGTACTACAGTTTGAACACTATCTCCTAGCCAAATAACCATGATGAATGATTGATACACAGCTGGATCATCATGAACAATGGCCATCACAGACCATAACCCTCCTGTGTGTACAGGTCATCGTCAAGCTCCTCTCCCTCATCCGCAACTACTCAGTTTTCATCATCCTCGTCGTCATCCTTATCATTGTCCGCACCCTCATCGTTATTGTCGTCATCCTTGCCATCTTCTCTGGTTCCACCTCTATTTCCCACCTCATCATTTCCATCTTCTTCAACCTCATCCTCTATCCTATTCCTTCTTGGCTTGCCTTCTTTACTCACGCCCTCAGCCTCATCCTGCCCTTCACCCCTCCTTTGCTTTCTACTATGAAATGTAAGCAGGTCTGCTTGGAGGAATTCATCCCAATCGTGGTGTATGCCATGGCCGACACTGCCACCACGAAAATACATAAACATTTCTCTGCCGACCAACCTACAAGTGGCAAATAAATAGTCAGTTCTAGTACAATTAGCTACTCATAGACTTACATATTAACATCAAATGAGCGCCAATCTTTGCCGCCGTCTTTTACTTGACATGCAATTGAAGGACCTAATAGCTTGTCCATCTGGCCAAGGGAAAAAGTGGGGATTAAATGACCGCAAACAACATTGTCTGGATTGAGGGAGCCAAACGCATCCAGGTGGTTATCCTCGGGCAAGAATCCAACTTGAGGAAGATGATGGACCTTGAATCCAGGTTTACCATTGTAGATACCCCATCTGCCTTGTCAGCCTCAGCTTCTCATTGTCTCCGTTTCTTGGCTTGGCATTCCACCTTTCAGCATTGTTTCTCTGCCGGTGTGTTCTGATTGTCGAGACCACCATCAGCTGCTGCGCGCAAGGGAGGGATAGCTGGTATTCGACCACCTATGCCCCTTCATGGCAGCTCATTCCCGTTGAGTTGAAGCAGTCCTGGGCCGGTGGTGCCAAGGTCAGGTGTAGTAGACCCCAAGAGCATGGATGACAAGGAGCGGGCAAGCAGCTTTTCTTTGAAGCAATCCATGACACTCTTGGTCAACGTCGTCAAGTTGTCCAGCGACGCAGGTGGGACCCAGAGGAGGAAGGTGCGATCCCAAGAATTTTAGCGATGGTGGAGATGGATTTGCCGGTGATGCGTTTTGCGGAGCGGATGCGTGTGCGATGGCTGGCGATGAGTGAGAATGGTTGGGAGCTCAGGGAGGAACTTATGCCATTGGACAGGATTTCTGAGTGAGTTCAGAGGGGCTGGGCCTGTCGTGTTTTTGCTGCCATTGTCGTCGCATTTCTGTTTTGTTTTCATTGTAGACAGGTCCTTTTTCTCCTCCTGCACATGTACAAATGCACTCCCCAACGCTGTCTCATGTGCTTCCACATCCTTGCTGTCAACCTGTCCCTTGTTCAGCCTCTTCAGCAAGGCCTCAAAGTTCTTGTTCTGCTTCCATGCAATGCCGTTTGGATTGTGTTGGTGCTGTGCACTGATGCCCATCATATTGAGCTTTTGCTGTACCTTGAGGTGCATCTTCATCCCGTCTCCCGACACCCCAAGACCCTGGGAGGTGTCCCATCTGAACTTAGAGAGATACGAGAGACCAAAGCGAGAGGCAGAGCCCAGTGAGCCATTGTGTGTATCAGAAAATAATAACCAGAGCATCTTGCTTCGTGCTTTCCAAGTCCAAGTCATTTGCAGCAATTGGCCTGGTGTAGTAGCATAGACCAAACCAGACACAAGTTTTATCAAAAGATTTTATTGATGGGCCAACAGGCCACAAAGTGGTGAAGTACAATAGATCTAATCTAAGGTCTAAAATAGTTGGTCAGAAAAGAAACAAAAGAAACACTCACATTCTGATGACGGTTGGACCAGTTTGAGGAGCGGTGCTCATCGCCTACATAGGATCTATCTCCAACACTATCTCCACTCACCCAACTCTTTGCTTCTTATCAACTAACCATCACTCATCATATGTACATCACTGCCTTCCACACTTAATGATGGTTACAAAGTGAGTGTCACCCCCTTTTTCAATTCAATATCTTTCAGTTTATTCTTCCAAAGACCCAAGAAGAAGGAAGACACCTCAGCTCAGGACTGTGAAAACCATCATACAATGTGTATCGACTCAGGTGTGATGTAGCCAAGGTCTTCTGAATGATACATAAATCTCCTTTAATAAGATGAAGGTAGCAATATATATCTTCTTTTATTGACTCTATGCACATATATCCACCCTCCACCCCTAGGAAAGATCTTGTCTCTGGTGCAATCTTGATCTCTACATCCGGATTGACACTTCACTGGTGTTGATGGTTCCAGTACCAGTGAGCCTCATAACAGTTCAGTTCCTAATGTTCAAGCTGACATCACCCCTACCATCATGGGTTGCTTCAAATTCCCCTCCATGTAGCTTGGAATAGCGCTCGGAATCTCTCACCGACACAGGTCCTGGTGATAGACAGTCTGGTTGCACCCTTCTGAGCTTGTGGCTGTGCTCTCAAATTCCGCGACTCAGAGCAGCAGTTCAGAACTCATTATTGACAATGTTCCAGGCAATACACTTGTAGGGATTTTCTGGCTGTCCCCCAGTATCTCATATCATTGCTCTGCCTTGAGTGATGTCACTGTCTGACTACCAGAATGATTTGTACTCTTGCTACCATTTCTGTCCGTATTCCATATCTCAATGATAAGCTACTAATAAATGATTGTTCCAGGCATGACGTGGATTCGTGTACCAATTGCAAGATGCCGTCCAATTGCCCGAACCACCTATGCGGCTACTACCCGAGCTTGCAGATAATACAGTAACGTCAATCTTTAGGTTCCTTGGGGTCATATTCAACCTCGTTGAATAGTTCCAACTCGCAATCATATGGTAGTAGTCCCAACTCTCACGATGCTTGCTTCATGTACCAACTGCAAGTTTATCATGTATTATACAAGAAGAAATACTGTACAACACTTGTTCGTTGATATATCTGAATACAATAAGTAAAAAAATAGTAGAGTGACTATAGTCATGACAAGCAACGAGTGACAAGAGAGTTTTTTCGTATTCTAATATATTCACACTACCACTTCGCTGATGTTGATAGCATCAGCCGACATTATAGACAACTATATTAATATATCATTCTTTGACAAATTTGCTGATGTAAATAGTACAAATGAAAACATCTGAACAAGACTTAAGACATTACAATACCACCCTCAGGCCATGGTTCGTGCATAAGTGCAGATTGTGTTAGTTGTAATACAAAGTATGATAATAAGTAAGGATAAATGAATATGACAGCATCCATCCGTTGGCAATGCAGTCTGATAATACTCAGGGTTGTATCCAAGCTTGCTTAAACTTTAACAAGGTTACAAGAGACTTTCTAATGCAAGATTTGAGTGTAAAAAGATCAAGTGTACTGTAAAGTGGTGTGAGACTTTTTAAGCTAGCCTGATCCCAGTTGGATTTTGAACTGTTTCACTTAAACTAGACTCTTTTTACATTTACATTACTCTTTCACATCAAATCATCATGCAGGTTAGGTTAGGGTTAAGCCAATATGTATATTGCTACTTTGCAGCATATTAAAGATTATGATAGCCTTTATCTAAACTTAATGGCTTTAAAAAAGCTTTATCAAAGGGTATAAATATTTATAATTCTTATCAAATCTCATCCTCTTGCAAAACAGAATTTCTCATAAATTGGTGGCTACACTACTCTAGACTCATAACAATGCCATGATCTTATTATAATATTATATCTTATACTTTTATGTTTTTCATTAATAATCATACAGATTTTCAAATTATCTACTTTTTACATTTATAAATCTAGAATATGAACACTTGATTTTAAATAAGCCTTTGATATATAGCCCAATGGAGCTGATCTGAATTCATTTCCAATCTAGTTTATTTTAAAATTTATTTTAAAAACTTTTACATATCACTAGCAAATCACTTGAGCCTATCATGCCAATCCTTAAGCTATACTGCCTCCAGTGTCACCAAGGCTTCATAGTCTTTGCATCGTACTAAACCATAAACTATGCTGACTGGCCCTTCCATGCTTCCTAGCCTGCCAGTTCGGCACATCATATCACTCAGCAAGAATGTGCCCAGGAGTTCCTTTCCTTAACCTGCGCTGCTCCAATGCCCTCGGAACTCCCAAGCATTGGCACATCCGCCAAAGAACTCACAAGTCCATTGGAATTCAGCACGAAGTAATTCCTCTTCCTCCAGCCATCAATCTTTCACTGCTTTTGCTCTCAGCCAGTGGACTTTGTAAACTATTTTTCTCAGTTGAGAGATATGCCGATTGATTATTATCTTTAAACCTACATTCCAACATCCAGTTACTGGAATCGGCATCCCTGGGGACGTCCAAACTCCAAAACCATGCCAACCCTTCATGCCGAAGCCCCTTGCCATTCGGATCAGCCACCGATGTTGTAGCCTTGAGATCGCCATCCCATAGAATTTGATATCGGCACAAGATATCATCATTGGCTCCAAGACAAATTATCACCTTTCTGCATTGCTGGTATATTGCTGCAAATCGGGATAGGGATGAATCTATTGTGTGAATCTTGCTCCAAGCACAAGTCTTTCGTGCATGATTTGATGCCCCCCAAACTTGAGTGTGGAACATCACTGCCTTATCAACCAATGCGATGCGAATTTCGTGCAAAATGTTGTTTGCTTGACCTTGGCGAAGTCTCAGTTCTTGCGATATCAACGAGTCAATCTTCAGGATTGTACATCAGTCTACGCCAAGCAATGAGAGTAGAGGTAGCTTCGCGCAATCTGGCCTTTGCCCTCCAAGCCGTTCAGCCATTTCGTCATCATCACCTCCAATAGCATCGGTATCTGACACATTGGATGGAAGGTCATCCGCATAGCCGTCTCCCAGTCGATGGGAAGCCTCTGATAAAAATGCCAATACTGTATATCGGAAGCCAGCCAATCTGCTTTTCGAGCCAGGGTAGGCCGTTGAATGTCCAATGGCCAATGACCAATGCTCTTAATTTCCTTGCCAAATTGTATCTGGGCCTCCTGAATCTTCAGCCCTTTATGGCTCCAGTGTTGCTTCCACGATCGGCTCGGTCTCCTAACAGGTCAACCTCTACCGAGTGTATGCTTGGGGCTAAGTCTGTGTTTGTCACAGGGAGCTCCAATGTGTGAATGGAAAGGTCCTATCTTTTTGCCACTGTAACTGGTAAATGTCCATTGCCGATGGATCTGTTGATCGGCACTGTATCGCTTCTCTCTCTTGCTCCATCCATTTCACTCTTTCTTCGGATGGAACAGTGGTGTCCATGTCATTAAATGAGGCCACAGATGATCGCACCAATCGCATGGCATTTGCCAGCTTTCAGTTAAGACTTTCTGCTATCCATACAGCAGTCAATGCGACCTCCGGCAACCATTCTCACTCATTCAGATCATTTTCATGAAGTTGGAATCATTCATTTGAAAGTCTAGGAGCTCTTGCCTGTATGGAGACGACATTCCACAGGTTGACCCCGATACTACATTGAGAATTGACCACAATGTTTCAATGATCTTGCCATCCACCCAACCAGAACCAGGAATATACAGGAGTGCATACCGGGCGAAGCACTCCGGTCAGTGGCCATGCACATGCCAGATGCCGATCCCAGGAATAATGTTGACATCTGAAGGGATCTTGATGAATGGGTTATTTGCCACCCTGCTTCTCAGCTTTTTCATGTATGCGTAATTAATATTGTAAAAGGATAGAACTCTTCGAATACCATCCATGTTGAATCCCAATGTGTTTGAGAGCGAATAGTTCATGTTCACCTGTCTAATAAGGGTGCTCTTGTTGGGCCGATTGATATTGGCACTGAAAAACTAAGCCTACCATTCACCCTTTTGAAAGTCAACCACAGTATGTGGAACAAAACACCCATGCCGAACGCAGGCCATAGCTCCGATTCCAGTGGCTTCCAATTTGCCTCGGCTTGCATTTGCTTGGTTGACAGCCCGATGATTGTTGCATTCTGATTTCTGTCCCGATAAACACCGTTGATTGATGTCGAGCAGGACTCGAACACAACATACCTCCAATGGAAGCTGGGTTGACTTGAGATATTTCTGATATTTTGCTTTGCCAACCATATAGCCACATCCATCCATCAGCCAAACTTGGTTTTTCGGTCAGCGTTCGTGCAAGTGTTTGGCTTTGAAGTGTCCGTCCATGATAACCCCTCTTGTATATTTCCAGCTGATCATGGATAATGAGTCTGCTGCAACAATCGCAGATTGTGTAAGACCCACTCGTCCAGGTTTTCTATGTCTGGGTTGACATTCAGCCCTACTTGAGGACATGCCGGGCAAAAGAGAACCAGCTCTCCAGGACCCGGCACACGAGATTGATGCCCAAAGCCTTGCCATTTGAGCAGCTTTAGCAGCCTCCATTGCCTGGACACACAGAGCAATTCTCGATATCAATTCTGATCATGATGTTCAGCATTCCAATCGGCTTTTCGAGGAAGCTACAGCTCACTGGTACTACATTTGGAAATACATTCAATGTCGTCCGCCGAATTTTCGCAAAGTAATTCATGGCTGATGTGCCACACTCCAAATTGTTCCGAATAAAATCATCCAGCACACAAAATGTAAAACATGTGTGAGGATTTTTAAGAGTGGCCAGAAAGAGCTCATGTTTCAAAAGCTGCATGTAAATCAGCGGTGAACTAGGGCAGCAGCATTCATTGATCGTTATAAAATGTACGCCAGTAACATCAATTACAGTCAGATACTTCTGGCCGGTGGAAGGTCGTAGATGTATCGGCATTGAGTGTATGTCTTCCCAATCATCTTCCTCCATAGCCTTGTCGGGCATTCCTTGGGCTGTTGGGATTGGCCAATTGCTGCATGGGCAAGTACCCGTAATGTGGCCCAAATTTAATTCCAAACCAGCCTGTGGGTTAGTGTTAGAATGGTCCGAATTATGTTCCGAAGCATACCTACCAAGTGCAGAGCACTATCCTCATAGAAGTCACCTGTCCATTGGCAGACCCGATGGAATGGATTTCGCCGATGCTGCTCCCTGGTACAAGAGGTGCAAAGGACTGGGAGTCCAAAGCAATCGGTGCATCAATAGACACTGTCAGCCCCACAAATACAGCAAACACATGGATCTGGAGGTGCCTCCATTTCCAGTATTGTTTGGAGATACTCCTGCTGATATGGGATCCATTCCCGAAGATAGTCATGATCGGCCTGTGGGTTGTTATTGACTGGCATTGTGGCTATTAGCATTTGATGAACCATTGTCAATGGTAGACGCAATGGCTGTATCTCCTCAAATTCTAGGAGTACATCAGAGGCAGCACTCTGGGGAGTATCCAAAAGTGTGGCAACAGATTCTGAAGGACCCATCTGCTTCGGGGATGCAGCCACCCTCCCAATATTATCATTGTCAGTTGGTTCATTTGGAATTTTCACAAGTGTAGCCCTTTTGCCTCTTGAAGTCTCCTTTTTGATCCATCCAACACAGGTGACTTTGGTCGGCTTGACCATTCTAGTAACCTGATATTTTGGCATGGTGATCTATGAATATGGAAGGTGTCTGCAACAGTGGCTGCAACGGCATTGTTCGTCTCCAAATGTCCATGAGGTTCCATCCAAAAATGGTCATGAAGTTGTCTTGATTACCGGTGCTTATGTACAGGGAACATGAAATCAGGTAATGAGGTAATGTCGCTTCCACTTAGCGAATGATGAAATGGAAGTTACCACTTGCTGACAATACATTCATCCCTGTTTTTGTCAGATTGGGGTTAGTCACTTGAATATTATGTGATGTCAGTTACTTTGGAAAAGGCAACCCAGCTGGCACTGGTAGTGAACCCAAAAACGGACTGAACTGTGAGCATGTTAACATCCAAAATTGCCTCTGTATTTCTGCCATCCATGTCTGATGACGAGTCTACCTATGCTACAGAGTATCAGGAGACTGAGTTTGGAGACTCCGAATATGAGCCCGAATTGGAGGGCGACCTACCTATGACCAGGACCAATGGGAATAATATGGGGGATGATGAAGCGAGTACTTCGAATAATCGCCCGAATGATGTTGTGGATACTGCAGGCATTGTGGAAGGGCAATTAGATGAGGGGGCAAGTAAGGTAGAAACAGTTTGAAACCGACCAACATCACGTGAAGTGACTTTGTGTGACAGGACTGTCTTCGAGCTCATGCCGAGCTGCCAATGGTTTAGCAAAGGAGCGGAGTAACAGAATAAGAGGGTAAAATAATGTACTAAGTTCAGAGTGTATTCATAATGTCGAATGGTCAGCTCAAGAAGCTGTAGTATCAAAACTGGCCAAAAGATTCTCGGGCATAACACGGTGACCACAGAACCGCCTTACTGCCCAAGCAGCTTGTGCGCCATTTAATTTGTGTCAATAAGCCTCGATAAAGCGGCGGGATCGCATGGCAAAGCTAATTTTCATTTAATCAATGGGGATCGTGACTCGGCAGTGACTGACCGCCGAATGGAATTTAGGGGGATTGCTGCGAGGGCAGAAATAACATTCCATTCAAGGTCAGACTCTTTCGAGGATGGTGGATAGAGCCGATAAATTCGCTTTGCATAGCCCCAACACATTTCAATGAAATTAAGCTCATAGTGGAATTTTGGCAAAAAGAGTATACAAAATCCTCGTTCATGGCACTGTGACTCTAGAAGGGACTCGACCTGCAAAAAATCAGGTTCATTGAACAAGATACACTGGCAACAGCAATCCTTTCGACCCGTTTCACATTTGAAACTTTTACACTCTGCCTTTAGTCCGGTTGTCTCGTAGCCTCGTTCCTGAAGGATTATTTCCATTCCCTTGAACCAGCCTGCCTTGGGATGATCCATTGGAAAGTAGAGTGGTTGCGGGTCTCCATTTCGTAGTCGTGCAGGAGCCATATTGACCTTTGTCTTCCTTGGTTTACCCTTCGCATCGAAAACTGTCTTTCCATCAGAATCCATCATCACTACCTCAACATCCCAAGTTGCAGACAGCTTCTTTGGCATATGTCTGGCTGACAATGCATCATCTGCCCGCTTCATGTGAGATGTGGCGTTATCAAACACGAAAACATGATCTTCATGAGCGTCGTGTTTCAAAAGGATATCCATGGCGTGTGTGGCTTGTTTCTGGATTTCGGCACTAGAAAAATACCCATCCCGAGTCTTTCTGGCCTTGAAGAGAACGTGGGCAGTTTCGGTTCCATCAGGTGACCGAAGGAACCCATATTCGGCAGACACGAAATCAGAAACCATCAATGAAGCACCTTCTCCTTTCGCCTGAGGCAGTGCATCTTCATCCTTGTGTTCCCAACGCAGCTTATGACGGTCATTTGCATAGAACGTGGATTCATCATGGAACCAAGCGACTACTCGATGGCCAAAGGGGGGGTCTAGAGGGGGAGAATCCTCACAGGTGACATCGTCGAGTTTCCAGCTTCGCATGTATGGCTCAAGATCTTTCCAGGTGGGCAAAAAAACATTTTGGCGATATTCCACCATATCGATCCATTCATGACCATCAATGTATTGTCCATGTTTTTCGCGCTTCCATCGATAGCCAAGCTTTTCCAGCCATTGTCGAGCAGTGGTCAGCGAGACTGTCTTCTTCAAGCCATGACGACTTTGGACAGTGGGATCTGCAAGAAAATGGACTATATCCATTGCACAAATGTATTTTCCGATGCTTTGGAGGTGAAGCTTGACATCGGCCGCAAGCTCCTCGTTCGTGATGCAGGAAACTCTTGGATTGGAGCAGCGGAACGGTAGGCTTTCCTGGTTATTGATGTATTCTCTCGTCCACTGACAAAGACGCTGTTTGAAATTCTTCCCTTTATCCCACCGATGTGCAGTTTCATGAGCTGCTTTGCCCCATCGGCCTGTGACAGGATTAAGGTTGCTTTCGGCCTGAGTGTCTGTGAAGGTGCTGAGAAAGTCTTTCATTGCACGAAGCCGGTCTACGAGGGTATGATCAAGGCTGTGCTTGATGTCACGGGGTCTAGTTCCATCTGATGGGTGTGGCTTTAGGAGGTCTCGAAGGTCAACCAGGGCAATTTTGGCTGCCTCGATTGTTGGAGGACAGCGTGATGTCCAGCTATAGTCCCAACTCGAAAAGGTGTCTCCCGGTAGTACCATTGGATCTCCATCGTCCAGCTTGAATGCATTATCACTGCTGTCACTCCCTGCATCAGTCTCGTCATCTAAACATGGGGCCTGGATTTGAAAAGGTGTGGGGAAGTCATTCTGGCCCATCTCATGACTCGGATTGACCTCTTCAAGAATACCAGGTCCCTCGAATGGGCAAATCAGATATTCGTGCCATCGCAGGCCCCATATGGCAATAAGGTCTTCCTCATCATCCAAGATATCCTCGCAAGTCACAAATCGCCTGTTCGAAGACACGGAGACATCTCGATGATTAAGCTGGACCTCAGAACATAAATTTGTGGTAAGGATAGAACTAATAGTCATCTGTGATGAGCTCAATGTCAATTTGGATGATAGCACAGAAAACGGACGCACCAAGGCTGGTGGTGCTGAGCTCCGTACTGTCACAGGTTGCATTTGTGACTCAGTAGCAGCCCCCAGCAACTCGGCTGAACAAACACCTAGGCTCCTTGACCGCTTCGCGTCCCATGCTATCACAAGATTTGTGATCCATGCACTGTGGTGTTTCCGTTTTGCCATGTTGTCCAATGAATGGCGCATGGCACAAGATGCGGCAGTGTTCTCGGCAGCGGCTAAACATGTGTCGGAGTCCAACTAAGTGCCACTCTGCCTGTGGGGGTACTTTCGTACTCGATGATAATCATATAAGTACTCCTAGGGTTCACGGCTTCAAGTTTCACTCAATACAAAATGAAGCTTTCGATTTTCGGATGTTTTCGTATTGACTACATTTGTACCTAGAGTCTCCCTTAACTTGCTAAATGTTGTCACACAAATGTAACACTTTTCACGTGATGTTGGTCAGTTTCAAACTGTTTCTACCTTACACAAGGTAATGCTGGGTGAAATAGTGAGGAAGCACCAGCGGGTGTGCAGGCTGAAGATCAACCAGAGGGCTTTGAAGATGAAGTCATCAAAGTTTTAACTGCCCATTGGGATGCATGGAAGGCCGCCAGCAAAAAGGAAAGAACGGCCCACTGGAAATGCATTGTGGAAGAGCTTCAGGAGCTTGAAACACACGAAGCAGTGGAATCGGAGGAATTCTCTGCACAGCTGAAAGTAAGTCCCCTAAGATATGCAAGCATCTATGCTGACCGAGGCATTAGGTATATTTATGATGGATGCATGCGAAAGGGGGCCGAAGAGCGGCAGCTAAGAGGAACACCTTCCGGCTCGGCAACCGTTGGAACGGTTGATTGGTAATCCAAGAAACACACAAGGCCAAATTAAAAGCAATCATGGTTCGGGACTTTGTTGCCCCAGCAGGCCAGGTGAATATCCAGTATTATCAGCCAGCGCTCATGAAGCTCATTGCTACAATGTCACTGGAAGCGATTGCTGATGCTGAGAGGACTGTGGAGGAGTGGAATGAAAGGGCCGACCCTGCGACAACCCAACATTGGTAAGGATGGCATTCATGGCATAGATGCTAATTGGCTGATAATGCAAAGATTTGCAACAAAAGGGGCATACAAAGTTGTGCAATCATTTGCTGAAGAAATGTGGAGAAAGGGAGGAATGCAGATGATCATTCTCACCGGATTCAAAGATGATTCCGGGGAATTATACTCGCAAACATCAGTGCTGCTGTGATTCCCTTTAATAATCCTCATCTTTTGGAATAGGTATGACTTCAATGAAGATATTGCGGATGGACCCAGTTTTGAGCCGAGCAAGGAAACATTGGACACTTTCGATGCATATCTTCTGAAGTGCTTTCAAAAGCAAGATGGAGGGGGGCAAGATGCCAATGGTGCTGACAGGAATGATCTGAAAGTGACACACAAGAAAGGCCGTGTAGGGAGTACCACAGAGGAACAGATGAAGCTTGTGATGAATGCCGATGGGTATATATGGATTCCTGACATTGCCAACTTATCCCGAAGTCAGAAGCAAGGCTTGGTCCGAGGTTTTCTCACAGCACACTACCGTATGTAACATCAATCGGTCCGCATTGCATCTAATTGTTCCAATATTATAGGGGACACATATGGCAAACTAAAAGCCTCTGCCCCATTTAAGAAGCTTCGGTCATTGCAGGAGCATTTGTTTGCCGCAAAGCACCTACCGAAGCAATTTAAATTTCCTGACAATCCAAGCCACATGACCCTAAAGCAAGTGACCACATTTTTGGAGTTTATTCGGCACAGACAGAAACATCACCCCAATGATATATTTCAATTTCGGTACTGGCTTGATGGTACTAAGTTTGCCCCACTAGTGGATGAGGAAGATTGGGAGGATATGGATGCAGATGATGAGGGAGCCGTTCCAGAGCTTCCTGATGATGGGCAACAACTTGAGGGCGATGCCGGTAAAGCTGGCAATGGGACACCAAGACACAACATAGACGATCCGGAACCATTCCAAGAGTGTGCCCTTAGCACTGATACAAACTGTAAACCATCCGAAACTCGTGCAGGACATGGAACGGACCGGTTGGGGTCACCAATGTCCAATGCAGGTCTAAACGAGACAGGGTTGAAAGAAAAGAATAACAAAAAGCAACCAGCACCCTGACTCCCACCAACTGATGCTGGCCAGATACAGGAGAGGTTCGCAGCCAACAAAGAAGATCCTGCATCGAAAGCAACAGAGAAGGTGATCCAACCATTGAAACAGTTACAAGAAGGCAATGAAGCCCGGCGCGAGGCTGAGATCGCAGTGAAGGGGAAGGCGAAAGCAACTCCGAACCAGCTGGGTCACCCATCATGTGGAGTAACGCTATCGCTATGGGGAGACCTGTTACGATTTGCCCCTATTCTTTCTCTTCTCCCACACCCTGCTGACTCCCCCACACCCTACTGGTTCTCCCTTACCCTGCTCGCTCTGAAAGCTAGCACAATGGCCCATGCC
Source organism: Afroboletus lepidellus (assembly GCA_038094355.1). NCBI lineage: Eukaryota > Fungi > Basidiomycota > Agaricomycetes > Boletales > Boletaceae > Afroboletus > Afroboletus lepidellus. Next base: position 24,586 of record JBBPUA010000040.1, on the reverse strand, counting down.
CCAGGCACTATTCTGGAACCCCTATGATGCCACCTGGTACCTAGGACACCCTCTGATACCTCCTCGGCACCCCTAGGCCTCCTCAGCACCCCTAGGCCTCTTCGGCTCAACCCTAGGAGCATAGATCTCTCGCTTCACTTCGGTCTCCTCACTTCTATTGCATCTTGGTCTCTCTGTTCCACCTCTTACTCTCTCCAGACTCCTGGATCTCGGACTTCCCTTAACTCGGAACTCTTTAACTTCCTTTTACTTGTCTTCACCTCGTGGCCCTTATCAAAAGCCTTATCTTTAGAACGTTCCATTATATTCTTCGACCTTTCATCGGACCGGTCCCTGATACTCTTGTCCTTGCCCCATTTCCTTCTTTGTCTTGGTTACCTTTCTTGGACACTTGGCCTGTGCGCCTACGCCTTATTTCCTTCTTCATCTTGGTTACCTTTCTTGGACACTTGGCCCGTGCGCCAACTCCATTCACTATATATTCCAGCAGTAGTACTTCGCTTACCTCAGCTTAGACCTACCTGGATCTCCCATGTAATCCCTTCGTCTTGACTCCCCGGGCTCTCTCCCGTATACCATACAATAGACGTCCTTTCCCTCATCGGCATTCTGAACCCTAGAAGTCGCCATGAATGATGTCCGTTGATATCCTTGTTCTCGAACCCCTCTCCTCTCGTCCTCGTCCACCAACGACCAGCCTCTATCCCGGCTGCCTGCCGCCCTACGTCTCCAACTCTCTGCCTTGACCATAGTCCCGTCCATCAGACAGGCTACACCTCGCCTTGCCTACCAGGTCTATGCTCAGTCCCATACCCATGGGCGAGTGTAACAAGACCCAAGGTCAATTGTACAACAGGAAAAAGATCAACTGGATGCCGAAATCGCGGCGAAAACATCTTCAGGTAATCTAAATGCGACCTCCGGTCCATCAGCCCCATCCCAAAGTTCTGCTCACCACTTGACAGCCAAGGGTATGATGCAACGACAATCCTTTACCAGCCCAATGTTAACAGTTTCATATAGCCAACAACGAAATGCATTGGGCATATTTAGAGGTTCCAGTCGTCCGGATTGCCTCTACGCAGGCCATTCCAAGTAGCATGCCGGCTGACCAACAAGCCGGCAAGCCTTTGAAATCGGCTATGAAAAAGATCACCCCCAGTTCCAATCCAGCAGCTGCAGCAGTCCCCCCACAGATTCCTGATCAGTCGAATGACAAGGACAATGCCACTACCACGTCACATGTTGGCGCAGGCAATATCACACCACCGAGGAAACCAGCCCGGGGAGCCAACACTTCGGATGGGGGTGCTGGTAATGTGGCACCAGACAATGCCAGGCATTCCAATGGTGTTGGGCCACCTGGCGCGACTGAGGGAAGCATTGTTAGAGAAGTGAAACAACTGCCGAAGGCTACACAATTAGCATCACTGGAGGCTGATCCAACAGCCAATGCGCCAACTAAATCAGCCAATGGCATTAGCAACATGAACGCTCCGGAAGCATCTGGCATGGACGTCTGCCCCCAAAAGAAACCATCCTCAATGCACGGGAAGCCGAAGGCCTATCGCCCCACCAATTTAGGAGCACGATCGGACATCATACCCAACACTTCATCAAAGCAATTCCAGAGTGCAATTCAAGGAATATCGGCCGACAAGCACTGTAGCGAAACCAGTGAACGACTGGAAAAAGAAAAATACGATGATGCGTCCTGTGTTGATATGGACCAAGGGGTGCCCAGCAATACCGAATTGAATACTTCCAAGACTGCAATGGAGACAATGCTGGCCGATGTGGAACATATGACCTCCAATGGACCAGGATTATCGCTCAAAGAAAATAATCAAAACAACAATTCATTGGAGAAACAGACACCCCCGAGAGTAACTACATTCAAACCTGTGAATCTTCCGAAGAAGAAATGAACAATGAAGGGGATAGGCTCAACCAGTAAGAATATCGTTGGATCAGTTGTTGAGGATGTGAAGGAACTGGAAACACCAAGGCGATCGGGACGAGTGCAACGTGCTCCTCCACCACCCGATGCCGATGTGACAACTCCAGAACAGAAGTTCAAAAAACGTAGAGTCGAACAGTGAGTGATATATGGATATAGGAATACATATCAATATACAATGTTTGATTTTCTATGACTACATACGTCCAAGAGGCAATGACATTCACTAACCTATGCAGAATGTCCTTCCCCTGAGCCATCGGTATCCATGTACTCCCTTAAATCCTGTAATGGGCCAGAGGCCACAATCGGGGCGGGTGCATGTGCCTGTTCGTGGTTAGCAGCGTGGGTTGGGACGATAAAGTCCTCCACCATCCGATCGCCATGTTGTTGGATTGTCTCGGTGAGGTCGGCTGGACTTATTGGATGATCAGCAATATTCGACGTGATGCTGATGTGGCGACCAGCATTAGTGCTCGGTGTGGGTCCGATCTCGGTTGACTTGTCATTCCGGCTTCTGGATGGGCCACTGCAGATATCAGCAACAATTGGAACATGTGATGGCATGTCCGCTGCACCAGTCACCGTTTCTCCATGGATATCTACCTCCATTGGCACAACAGAGGGCATGTCCACTGAAGCGATGATGGAACCATTGGGCTGAGGTTGTGGCGCTTTGAACAACTGAAAATGCAACTTGTTAGGCGCTGCCAAAGCTAGCCGATATGGCGCCCTGTCGGTAGCAAATGCCATTGATCCCACCTCCGTTGGTGAGCATCTGATGTCGGGGGAACCTGTGGGCAGGGAATCCGACGGTGCTGGAAGCAGCGATGTGACGTGTTGAGGCTCAGGCACAGTGGCGCACGGAGTTGGTGATGTAGCTGGCGTGGGTCCACCCAGCGGCATGTGTGGTGTATCATCGGTGACTGCTCCAGAAGCATCATCCATGATCGGAGTGAAGGGGAAACACAGGCGCCCTTCTCCAAGGTCTGGGAAACAATCTTTCATCACCATTCCAATCATCTCCAAATCTGATTCAAGAGCGCAAATTCGATCTTGCAACTCCTTGTTCTCTTGAAGCAGCTTGAAAATCACTGGATTGGCTTGGGGGAAATCAGTTCCATCAGATGTGGTTGATGGAGGGGTGGCAGATGGTACCACATAGCTTTTGGATTGTGTCAGTACTTCGATACCATCAAAGACTATGGTTTGTTTAATGTTATATCAGGAGATATCATTGGCACTCACCACGTGCAACCCTCTCCCTGCGCGCCGTTTTCGGTGCTTTGCTGGATGACCGACTATACATTGTCTTCGACATACGCCTTGACGCCGATGGCTTGGATGGACCTGCAGACAGGGGCTTTGGAACCGATGGTTTGCATTGCCGACGAGGGTGCTTTGGGGGAGGTGATTTGCTTTGAGTTACCACTGTGTTTGATGGACCAGCAACTGGGGAGGAAGATGACTCGAGAGGCGCTCGACTTGACCTGGTCTGTGAGGTGGGTGTGTCGGATGTGGGGGTGTCTGCTTTCGTACGACCAGCCGGCGTCTTCCCTCATACACAAGATTTCAAACGACCTGGCGCTTTCGGGACTGACCTTCTGTGACAAACAACCAACAAACATCTGACCTTCCATGTGTTACATTGTTGGCAGGCCTGTGCCTGTGACCACCAAACACAGTCGCTCCTTTGCCGCACAATTGTCGCATGGGGGAAGGACCTCATCATCAGCAGATAGTGAGGCGTCAAGGTCTGCAGTGGTGGGGCTTGGGCTTCACAACCGTTTGATCTTGATAGGTCCATCTTTCTGTTGCCTAGAAGCGGTTCGGCCGTGCGGGGGGTCTACAACACTGCTAGTGTCCTCAGCCACCTTTTTCCCTTTCCCCTTCGTTTGCCAGGACACGTTGTTTGCCAGAGGCCTAGCACCCTTCAGATATTCATTGAGCACCTTCACCTTCCCTTTATCTTTTGTCACAGGTGGCTCATCGTCGGTCTCCATGTCCTCACCAATTATAGTGGGCTTGATGTCAGTGTTGGTATCGATTGATAGTGGGGTGAGGAAAGGAACAGAGTCTTCATCCTCTTCGTTAGTTGAATCCTTTGGACCAGCAACAGCGGCTGATGTGCCTGCAGCCGATTCGTGAAGGGATGGTGGAATCAGCTCCTGTATGCTGGAATCGTTGGTGTCCACTTCCAACCAAGGATGATCTGGACGAGACGAGACATCCTTTTCTTGAATGATGGTCCAGTCCGGATGCCGATCCCCCAGTTTCACTTGTGTGACAGCTATGTCAAGGGTGACAATCCAGGGAACGATCTGAATTTTATGGTTGAAAACAACATGAAGCAGTTGCTGCAAATTAAATTCAGATTGGAATCTACTGGGATTGTAAAGAGGACGCACCAGATGGGTCCTAATATTGTCCTGCATCTCGGTCCACACTAGAGTTTGGTGAGCGAAGGTATTGACTTCGCCGAGACGATTCAGAAAAAGGATGATCGCCCAACTGGCTTCAGCCAGAACTTTCTCAGCAATGCTTTGAGTTTGTTTAGCAGGCATTTTGAACAATCTATTGGGTGGGTGGGTTGTACAAGTGGATGTAAAGTCACGTTAGGGTTAGGGCATAACCGAAAGTATTGTCTGACTATATATTTCAGCATATGCCGAGGGAAAATGCTGGCATCTTGTACCAATCAACAATCGGCAATCACAGTGGCGCGAAATTCACACCGTTCATTGAATGCCCTATTCCATCACCACCATATCCCATTGAAACAAATCCGCATGGAACATGGCAAAGAAGATGGTATGATTTGCATTGCCTGGTCAGTGTATTCCTCATATGGCGAGAAGTGTTATGTCTTGATTGCGCAGATGACGGAGCCAATCATGAGCAATGCTCCGCTGCCCAAACAATGCGCCCGATGCCGGGACTTCAAAGTTGCATCAGTTCGAGTCCCCTAGCTTGTCTGCAGGTCACCGAATTGTTCAATAAGTCGGTATTGATATGGATGTTAACCATTGCTTCAGATCATCTTGATGCAGAAGCAAATGCAATTCTTGCCTGATTGACTCTGTTTCCAATCAGTCCTGGTATGTTCAATCAGAGATCTGCTTTTGTATCCATTCATACACACACACCAGCACCGTCTGGATCAATATCAAGCGAAAACACAATTGTGCATAGTGGGCAGCTTCGGAATGCCAGCCCCAGTCTGACGGCAGACAATCCCCAGGAACACATGTCCTCTCTGATGAGCCAATCATCGGGTAAGTACATCACTTTGGCGCATATTAACCATTCATTCGTTATGCATAGACTCATTCGATCAACTTGCCGAACGTGCACTTGCCAAATTACAAGTTGGCCTGTCAGGGCCGACTTCTTCTGAATGTCCCGATACAAACCTCTCACTGCTCTTTACTCCACCATCGCACACTACATCATTACTGCTGAGTCCATCTTTCATTGATCTTACATTGTCGCCCCCCGATGTTCCGATGACTGATCCAAATCATGCACGGCACCCCGATAGAGACATCCTCATGGAAGCGGCACTCGCCACCCCCCTTCATATCCAACCGTTCCCTTCGGTCAAGACAATGGTCGATTTCCATGCTCACCAGTATGAGATGGAAAGAATCAGCAAGTTATTGTATAATTGTAATTATCTTCATTTTACCCATTGTCTCATGGCACACTGATTTCCTCATATATAGATCATCCATATACCAACATTCTGCAAGATCGATTGATGGCATTGGCCTTCAATGTCCATCGGGCTGATGATGGAAGTGAGTCCCCACTTTGCCTGTCACTTTCTGATTGCCCAAACAATGTTGCAGTGTTCTCGGATATGGCAATGCTATGGGAGGATGCCGGCATTGATCTTGAACATGTCCTTACTAACATTTCCAGTGAGGCGCACCGACGGTGGTGTGTCCCACTTGTCCATGAGGCCCTGACCATGTTCGTGAGATGCAGCCATGAATGGAGAGAGTTGCTGCATTTCCGGCTGAACTTTCTAGAACTATTGGATGTTTTGGAGGAGGATGTGGTGTAGATAGCACTTTACCAGTATGGTGAATGGGCATGTCTCAAATACACGACAATTTGAATCAATCCATACTGGCCGATTGAGACATTTCGGCCGATAAGATCGATATGCCAAATACCGACATCAGACGCTGGCCACTACTCTCAAACCGGCAATTGGACATTTTCACAACCTTCTGCAGTCAAACCCAAAGATGCCTGTCCCATCTTCTCGATCGATCACCCTCTATTCTGGATGGAAACCTCATGATGCTACTGGCCTCACTATCCTGCACATTTTTCCGGGTTATTTGAATGCTCTTCATTGGCTGCTCTATTATCCATTATCCTCTGACAGGTCTGTTTAAACCACCCAATCAGGCGATCATCACTCTTTATAGACCGTCCCGTCTTTCTCCTTCTGTCATCCCACTGTGTCAAGGACCATGCCGATACTTTCAGCCCACTATGCACAACCCTTGGTGGATTTGTCTGATCGATCCGTCTTCCTATAATGTTTCCCAACCTGTTTGATTTCATCAGGCCCTCATTTATATGGGCCCTCCAGATCCCCTCTATTGGCTCCGCCCTTTTCCACACGGGCCCGTCTCACTGTCCCACTCCGCGATTCCCTTCTGCAAATGGGCTCCTCCGATTAATCCAATTGATCTCCATGTCCCTTCACAGGCCTGTTTGATTTTATCTGTCCTTCATTTGGTCCCATCAGATGGGCTCTTCTGATGTTCCCAGTCCGCTCCCTTTACCCCTGCTATCCTTGATGGGCCTGCTGGGTCCTTTCAGTACCCATTCCTCATCCCAGACCTGGGCCCACTGGATCTTCTCGTCCACCATTTCTTCAACCACACACAGGCCCGTCTGATTCATTCAATCTGTCACCACCCACGCTCCATGGGCCCACTGGATCCTCTCGGTACCACATCCTTTAACCCTAGATGGGCCCGTCCAATTCCCTCTGTCAGTGTCCTTCTATCCTTGACGGGCCCGCTGGGTCCTCTCGGTACCCATTCCCCATCATAGACCAGGGCCTGCTGGAACTCCTCAGTTGCCCTTCCTTCAACCACGGATGAGCCCATCTGATTCACTCGATCTGTTCCTCCCACCAACAGGTTCACTGGATACTCTCGGTACCACATCCTTCCACCCCAGACAGGCCCATCTGATTCACTCGATGGGTCTCTGTCCACCCATGACAGGCCTGCCCGATTCTCTCTATCGGTCTGTCACCACCCATGACAGGCCCAGTGGATCCTCTTGGTGCCCCATCTTTCAACCCCAGACGGGCCCACCTGATTAACTCAATCGGTCTTCATCCACCCATGACGGGCCCGTCTGATTCCCTCTGCCTGTCCGTCACCACCCATGACGGGCCCATTGGATCCTCTCAGTCACTCTTCCTTCAACTCCAGACGGGCCCGCCCGATTAACTTGATCGGTCTCCATCCACCCATGATGGGCCCGTCTGATTCCCTCTGTCTGTCTGTCACCACCCATGACAGGCCTGTTGGATCCTCTCGGTCACTCTTCCTTCAACTTCAGATGGGCCCGTTCGATTCACTTGATTTGTTCCCCCCACCCTCAATGGGCCTGGTGGCTCCTCTCGGTGTCCCATCTTTCAACCCCAGATGGGCCCATCTGATTAACTCAATCAGTCTCCATCCACTCATGACGGGCCCGTCTGATTCTCTCTGTTGGCCTGTCTACATCCATCATCGGCCCAGTAGATCCTCTTGGTCATTTTTCCTTCATCCACGGATGGGCCCATCTGATTCACTTGATCTGTTCCCCCCACCCTCAACGGGCCCGGTGCATCCTCTCGGTACCACATCCTTCAACCCCAGATGGGCCCGTCCGATTCCCTCTGTCAGTCTCCCTCTATCCCTTATGGGCCTGCAGGATCCTCTTGGTATCCATCCTTCATCCTAGATCCAGGCCGGGTGGATCTTCCCGGTCACCCTTCCTTCGGCCCCGGACAGGCCCGTCCGATTTACTTGATTGGTGTCCCTCTACCATCAATGGGCCTGCTAGATTCTCTCGGTCTCTCATCTGCACCCTTTGACGGGCTTGTCTGATTCACTTGATAGCTACCCATTCTGGGCCCGTCCATTACTCTCTAGTATTATATAGACATTATTCATCCTCCGGGCCCGGTCGGGGTCACCGGACATTAATGATTGAAATGCAGCCTAGGGTGGAGATTGTTGGAGCAATCCACTGCATGGGCTCCACAGTAATATCCGCTGGGGCACAGCAGATGGGATGTTGGGCCAGTCATACCAACTCCATCAGATTAGTTTAAATTTCACTATGCTATCTGTAATGCTAACTAGGCTGCATAGGTAATTAATCTTTTCATATGCTCAGCCGACAAGCTATTTGGTCCCATCACAACCATCCGTCATCCGGGTTGATCTGTCAAAGTAATTCCCTGGAAGGCCTTCACATTCACGACAACTGACTGGGAGCATGTCAACATAACCTGCATCATTATTGCTGATGCAAACATACTGCAACATTTGTTTTCTTCCAATTCCATGGCAACACTCTGGCACACTATCCCAGCATTTGAGGAACTTCAAAGTGCATGGGAATTGAAGACCAAAAGCAGCCAGCTCAAACTCTACCACAACGCAATCCAGAGTGGCCTCGACAAGGTTCGCAAATATTACAACCAGTTCAATGAGAAGCCTGTTTACGTTCTCACTCTCATACTCCATCCTTACTACAAGCTCGACTACATCAAGATGGTGTGGGGAGGGCCAGAGGAGCAGGAGAAGCAAAAACAAGCTGGAAACCCACTTGCAAAGGACTGGTACGGTGAAGCGCTGCAGCTTATCAAGCAAACCGTGCAGGATTACTGGCAAGATAGTTCTGCTTGCCCTGATGGCCAACAAGGCCTCACGGGTCCTGCTGCCAGGAGCGTCTCGGAATCTGATTTTGACCGTCACCACTGTCAAATCATTGAACAGTCAGCCACATCTCACTTCACTGGCGGCTAGGCTACTGAGTTGTACAAATACCTTGACGATTGACCAATAGATGTCACAAAAGATACAGATGTTGTTCAGTGGTGGTCAGTATGTCTTTCCTGGTCTCATACACATTCTTCTTGCTCACATTAATCAATTACAGCAACATGCTCATCTCTACCCAACTCTTGCACGCATTGCAAAGGATGTATGTACCATTCCTGCGTCATCAGTTCCCTGCGAACATCTATTTTTGGCAGGCACTGAGATCGCCACTGATCATCATTCATGACTTGGTGCAGACAAGTTCGAGCAAATCCAAATTCTCAAGTGTTCATGGCGTAGCTCCATCTTGGACCAGGTGAGGGAGAATTCTGCTGAGGTGGATGACATTTTCCTTGCAGACTTCAAGGAACTTGCTGCACAAGAAGTGGAATTGGGTGAGTGGGATCAGGCGAAGGAGGTCATTCACATTTAGTTCATTCATCATGTACTATCTCGTCCTAGTACCTGTGACTAGTTCTCTGCAAGACCAGTCAGGACCAGTTTTTCATTGGTCCTTGCATGCAGCTTAGGCTCGACAGACCAGAACCGATGGTGCTGCGGTGACCCTTCAAACCGGGACTGCAGTTCGGTTACACTTTTGGTTTGGTCCAGTTTGGTCCCCGGTCTTTCACCGGTTCTGGAACCAGACTTTCAGACACTACACAGAATTGCGTCGATTGACATTAAAAAGGCACATCCGTGGCAATCGTCAATAAGCCAGGAGGCTGCAGTCACATTGGAGTTGATATGTTTTGTGTATCTTGCAACCGGCCATTGGAAGGCCACTAGCATTGGTATTAATCTGATGATATTCATGATCAAAATGACTGGAACCGATGAGCAAGTAGACCAATACATACATGCATGCTCAGATCGTCATCATGATTCGATCGGTCATGGATTGAACGCAGACCTTATTTGGGATATGACTGACTCGGAGATCTGCTTAAACGGACGGCCAGGCATTATCGCGCAAGGACAAGATTGGAAAACAGCGCGCATGGCTGCATTTTCTAGTGCAAGAATGACAATGGCACTGCAAAGTTATCCAGTGCATGAGGAATGCCTCACAAGTGTTGAAGGGATGCCGCAGTACCACGACATCCTACAAGGCATTAAGCCTACATGGGTAACGGATGATAAAGGATTGATTCACCTTGCGAAGCAAAAGAACTTGTCAACAAGCTGGCCCAAAAAGCTGAGCGAGTTCGAGTTCGATTTCGATGTTCAATACATTCCGGGAGTCGAGAATGTTCTACCCAACACATTGTTGCGCATGTACTCGAACGATGCCCCGGGCACAGTTCGAGCCGCGTCGGGACATATTCAACTAGCGGACGCAGGAGCGAGTACCACTATGGCAGAGCTCATTAGTTTGCTTCTATTGGTGGGCGCCGAGGCGGAGGCACAGGGACTGACCTTGCATCAAAGTCCTTGTGCGACAAAGGGCAGATGTCGCGAGCAGTTAGACCCGTCACCAACTATTAAGAAGCCTCGCCGCCAAAAGCAAGACAGCATGCCTAAGGGGATGCACGCAAACGGTGCACAGCCTGGACCTGCACCTAACCCGGGGGGACCCACCAAAGACAAGAGGGGGGGCCGCAAAGTGGTTTTGCCCGCAGAAACCAGGAGGCCCGAAATGGCTGCTGAATTCGCGGCACGCATGAAGCATAAGATCGTCTTTCGCGGACCGTGAGATCGATCTGGTAGGGGGGATGGTAGTGAACAACCATCCCAAAACCAAACCGAAATAGAACAATACAGAGAAAACACGCACACGACAGAAGACACTGCGATACCATTGACGTTCCTTGACGAGGACAAAATGCTAGGAAAGATCAAAGGTCAACACGGCCAGGATCGATTCTTCAAGCTGGCGCTTGACGACCCGGATAATTACCGAAACTTCGGAATAGCAGGTGGCTACATCCGGTTGAAAACAAAGGAACGATCGGTGATTTGTGTTCCAAACTTTCTGATAGACAGACGAAACATCAGAGAACGCCTGATCGAACAAGCACACTCTGTGTTAGCTCACCTCGGAGTGACGAAAACACTTGCGTACATTTGAGCCCACCTATGGTGGAAAGACATGGTATCCGACGTTAAGAAATACTGTGAGTCGTCGAATCAGAAACCATACGGACTATTACATTCGCTGGGCGTACCGTTCAAACCTTGGGAAGCGATTGGAATCGATTTTGTTGGGCCATTGCCCGTTTCGAAAGACCGTAACGAAGAATATAACTCCATAACCGTTGTGATCGATCTACTGACTGGGATGGTGCACTTAGTCCCCAGTCGAACGGATTATACCGCTAAGGAAGTAGCGGAACTCGTCTTCTCGGAAATCTACAAGCATCATGGACTTCCTAAACGAATTGTTAGCGACCGCGATACATCGTTTACAAGCATGTTCTGGACTCACCTGAAACAGCCGATCGGAGTGGATCAACGCTTGTCGAGCGTATACCATCCTCAGACTGACAGATCTACAGAGCGTGCAAACCGGACAATTGGACAGTTGTTGCGAACGTGCATAGGACCGAGTCAACATGATTGGGTTAGCAGACTCCCTGCAATTGAATTTGCGATCAATTCCTCGCGATCTGAAACGACAGGGTTTGCACTGCTCTTCCTGAATTCAGGACGAGTGCCTAGATCCTTTATCTGGAACGATCCGGCTAAGGACGAATATCCTAGCATCCGAGTTTTTGCACAGCGAATGAAGAACGCCGTGATGGCGGCACATGACACTATACTTGAGGAACAGGTTAAACAGACTCGCATGGCAAACCGGAAACGACAAGCCTCACCGTTCGTCGTAGGAGATCTTGTGTATGTCACAACAAAGAACATGTCGCGTCCGGAAGGCCATTCTAGAAAGTTGGCTCCAAAATGTACCGGGCCCTATCGCATAACTCAGGATTACAAAAACAACTCGTATTGGTTGGACGTACCTGATCGACTTACGAAACCAGGAATTTATCCCATCCTTCAGTCATCCTTGGTGCACATCCACATTCTGCACGACGACCGTCTCTTCCCTGGACAGCTCGAATCCCAAGTCGCAGATTCTGGAGATAGCGAGCCTGAGTGGCTTCTCGAACTTCTGACCCTGTCACGCGTTGATAGCGATCGAAACGCTACACTTGAAGTCAAATGGACAACGGGTAACATTCCCTGGCTACCAATCCAGGATGATGTACACTTAGCAGCAGAAAACGAGCACCTGGACTTACTCGATGTGGACAAAGTCGAAAACTTGCCGAGAAATGAGGGAACACCGCCTCGAACTGATCCGCAGAGATATAGTGCGTGTTGCCACAGCGTTGTCGAGACTCATCCTACAACCAAGCGCACTGAGCCTTATTCGAGCTCACTGATAATTCACAACCTACCACATATTCATTCTTGTGGGGACGACTTCTTCTTCCAGACGTCAGGCCAAGATGCCGACACATACGCCATGTCTCGAGAGCACTTTCAAAGCTGCCTCGAGTGCAGCAAGATGCTACACGGAAAGCGAGCGGACGACACAGCGCCGCAGCTGATCGGCTACGACACATTCGCGTCTATCTTCAACGGCGAAACCGACAACCGTAATTACGCATTCACACTCACCGGTCCTGACCGCAGGCCGGATACCGCGAATCGCACTGAGCCCTTGGTGACCTTCTTCTTTGGCCCCAAGTACCAAGAAGGGGACATTCGCCGAATGACGGACCTGCGCATTAGACAGGCTGGCGATTTCTTTATCGAGAGAGAGTTGACAAGGAAGGAACGGCAGAACGCAGAGAAGTTGGAGAGGACTGAGGGAATGGGTTGGGACGAGTTTGGGAAGTCGTCGGCGCCAGGGCAAGGCCGACGCAAGAGAGGACGTCGAGGTGGCCATGGGGGAGGCCAGCCATACTCACCGTTCGAGGACGAACTGTCGGACGACGAAAACCGGTCCGAACTCCGAAGCACGGATTCACATGACTCTATCACTGGACCTTCCACTTCGATGCATTCCCGCAATCCTATCGACCGCGCATCTATCGATCTTCACGTCTTACCCCGCACACCATCCATCATCGAACAACCACCTATCAATGCCATACCCATTGACGTTGCAACGGAACCCGAGCAATCGCTTGGAAACGAACTAAATATCGAAAGTGAAACTGAAGAAGGAATTGATGAACTTCGAAGCCTTTGGAGATCTTCTCGAGGCAGGCGAGACCGCCATCCAGAACAGCGTCGTCTCGACGCTGGTAGGGGGGATGTAACGAACTCTATCCATATCCGTCGCCCAGCGCTGACCATTACCGCACCTAACCCATTGTCCCTCGTCAACTATCACTACGTCCCTCACCACTTCCGTCAACGTATACCCAGGACTGTCATGACATATGAGTATGTGCGGCTCATCGTTATATCCGTGCCCTAGGCCCTACCGCGTAGCTATGAGGCGATGCCCTAGACCGTACCGTATATAAGGACGCACTCTGTATCCCGTGCGGTAGCTTCTTTCGAACAGAGGACTTGAACCAGTTCTATACCATTCGAGAGCTCTTCTTTGTGAACGTCTCGCTAGTTTCGATTAGCAGCCGCTTCAGCTGCTCAACACTCCAAATGCGTCCCCTCCATTGCTGATGCGCGTCTTGTCAAAGCTCGTGTCGTCGGAAACGTACCGATATTGTAGTCCTCCGAAATGTAAAATAAAAATATAAAACCAAAAGGGCTTTGATGTTGCTCTGAGATTAATGTGACTTTGGAGATTGCGGCAAGCCGGGTGTTACAGCAACGTCGGCTTATGGCACAGATAACACGATAGACGCTGCGTCTTGTCCATCACTCTGTGTAGCTCGAAAACACCATCGATTCGACTATATACGTATATAAGATATCTTGCTTAGATTTTACTAATATACCTAAAACGTTGTTAGAGACGTTAAAAATAAAACGTATGGTGAGAACGCACCACTGAAAATGGGGGGAGGGTGGGGTAATTGTGGGACCTGCATGTAAGTCAGCGCGGAGGTTTTCGAAAGATAGTGCTGAGCAGCACCTACGCTGCGTTGGCTCGCATACAGTCGGGTATTCTATCATATTGTCAGAGTGAAGCGCGTAAAAAAAAAAACAAGGGACCCGTTTTATTCACAGTATTATAGGTGGGCGTGACTCTTTCGGATGGGCTGTACTGGCCTGCGTAGCGCTATCAACCTAGACGAGCAAGTTATAATACAAAAACCGCGGATAAGACGCTTACCTCAGTTTGCGTTCGACTCGTAGTGCTTTTGGACATTGGGATAGGATGTAGATGTAGAATGGATAAGGGTAAGATGGATAGGTGGACTATAGGGATTGTGCAGCACATAATGTAGTAAGTTTGTACAGAGCCCATCAGCAAGCCTGCTTGCAATTCACCCAAGATTTTCGGACCACCCTGAGGCAGGCCCGTGTCAAGGTTGTGATATAAAGAGCCAGATGGGATCAAACAGGCCCGGCATAGGCTTAGGAGTGACCTACCGATGGTAGCAGGCAGGCCCGATGCAGTAGGGCCAGTGGTCAGGTCTGATAAAGTCAGGTTGGCCTATGGTAGGCCTAGTGATAATGGGCTGATAGTTTCTGACAGGCCCATATAGGTTCAATGGGGGCTCGCCGATGGTGTCAGAGAGGGCTGATGTAGGCCGTGACAACCCACGTGTTATATCCGACGGGCCAGCGAGACTTCAGGGTGATATGCCGATGAGGTCAAGCGGGCCGATGGTATGCTCGATAATGATGGGCTGATAGCATTGGACAGGCCCACGTCAGGCCTGGCAATGACCGGTCGAGCATATCGGGCAGGCCCACAGCAAACCTAACACTGACACGGTCGAGCGCGTCAGACAGGCCCAAGGCAGGCCTAACAACGACCGGCCGATAATGTCTGACGGGCCCATGGCTGGCCTGGGATAACCTGTCGAGCAAGTCGGACGGGCCCGCGGGAAGCTTGAGGGTGACTGCCAGAGCATATCAGACGGGCCGATGGCAGGCTTGTGGATAACCTGTCGAGCATGTCGGACGGGCCTGCGGCAAGCTTGAAGGTGGCTGGCCGAGCATGTCAGACGGGCCGTCCGCAAGCTTGAGGATGACCGGCCAAGCATGTCAGACGGGCCCGCAGCAAGATTGAAGGTAACCAGCCGAGTATGTCGGACGGGCCTGCGGCAAGCTTGAGGGTGACCGGCCGAGCATGTCGGACGGGCCCGTTGCAAGCTTGAAGGTGACCGGCCGAGCATGTCAGACGGGCCGACCGCAAGCTTGAGGATGACCGGCCAAGCATGTCAGACGGGCCCGCAGCAAGATTAAAGGTAACCAGCCGGGTATGCCAGACGGGCCCGTGACAAGCTTGAAGATAACCGGCCGAGCATGTCAGGCGGGCCCATGGCAAGCTTGATGATGACCGACCGAATATGTCGGACGGGCCCATGGCAAGCATCAGAATGACTGATCAATGGCATCTGACAGGCCCGCTGCACGCATCATGATGAGTCAGTCAAATGTCAGACGGGCCCACCGCAGGTCCGACCATGAGCTGACATCGGATGACCCATGGTAGGGGTGGGAATAACCGGTCGAGCATGTCGGGGGGACCCATGGTAGGGGCGGGAGTCACCGGTGGAGCATATCGGATGGCGTCATGGCCTAACGACGATTGGCCGATATCATCCGAGGGGCCCGAGACAGGCGTGACCATGGTCGGTCGAGCATGCAGAGCCGGCCCGCCGACGGCCTAAAACTGGCCTGCCGATAGCATCCGACGGACCCATCGCGGGCATGATGAAAGCCGGTCGAAAATGGTAAACAGGCCCATTGCAGGTGCCGATCTGTGGGGAATCTCGAACTGCAGTCTGATGGGCCCATAGAAGGCCTGAAGAAGGCCGGTCGCGCAGGGAGTCGGAACCTGCCAAAGTAATACGGTGAACCCGACGCAAGGCCTGACAATGACAGATAGATATAATCGGCCAGCTGTCCATAAACATTCAAAATTCATATGGATTATAACACTACCATCTATCACAAGTCCTGATCGAGTACATCTAAGAAATAAAGGAACTGAAGCCGGGTCCTGAGCAAAGCACGATACTGTCGGCTGCGCCTCACAAATGTGTGTAGCGCATTCTCAATCGTTCCGTAATGCCACCCTTTGCGTACATGAGCTGGGACGTCGTCGAGGGCGTACTGTATGTCAACCCCGATGCGCTCCCATTCATGGGCCATATCCGAAAACTCTAAAACATGATGGGGTAAATGGATATTATACATAGATTGAGGACTCACCCTCAATCTCAATACCGTCTGTGTTGATTCCCAATAAAACCATGCGATCCCGTACAAGTCCTGCAGACGGATGAACTACAAAACAAGAAGTCATGAGTTGAACACCAATGAGAATGGATTTACATACGATCATTCAAGATGCGTGTCACTAAGAGCATATGCTGTCGCCGCTCATCAGGGTCAAGCATCCTATCAATCCAGCACCGCGGTCGTCGGGGAGTGGGAGCGGCCACCGGTGTGTCCGTGTTGGAAGGGCCCGATGAGTTACTCACATCGGCCATCTCAATATCGGGGGAAGGTGACGGCGATAATGTCAGGTCGATGACTTCATTCGGAAGCTGCGCCTCGTGTTCAGGTGGGGTAAACAGCGAGGAGAGCATATCGGACGACCGATCGGTCGATGGTGGATGCGGCGATGGCGGGCGGGCTTGCAAAGCAGCTAAAACTTCTCTTGCACGTCAATCTAGTGCTTCTAAGGGCCGTATATGTGAGGGAGACAACGGGCGCATTAATCCCACAACGCCTACCTTGTGTGGGGAGAGCGGTTCGGACGCCCGATGGACCGGGAACCATGCCGCTCTCAGTCGACATGGAAATTGCCGGCCCGAATTGCTGTGTGGATGCTTCATGCCCAGGCCGAATCGTATAATCAGATCAAGATGGAGAAATGATCATTAAACATACAGGTAAAGCTTTTCATAGATAGTCGGGCGAGAATTGCATTTGTCTCCGCGTCGTCGACCGCTACTCAATTGAACGCCTGGGTCAGAAGCGATACATACAAAATGGCCTACGCACGCCGAGAGACTCGTTGGAGAGCGGGCCGATGGTCATCGGCCAATCCGACATCGGTTGTATTTGTTTCAGGAGTATCGGGATGGTCGTGTGGGGGATTAGACCGCGATGGAGTTGCATGCGGACCGATCAAATGCACTTACCTGGCAAAAGAAAGCGAACTGATTTCTTGACCATCGTGGTGATTATCTTTGATGTCGTCGGGAATGTCGAGTGTACAAGACGAAAACGAACTGTGGGAATTCGGATCAACGAGCGACGCCCATTGTTATGCCCGAAATGGCAATCGGCAAGTTCCAAACTATAATACACTCGGTGGTGCCCTAACCCTAATCGCAGCTTTCAATCAGGACCACCACCATTCAAATGGCCGCGACTGCCCTCGCCGAAAACATCCTTGCCGAAGCCCAGCAAGGAATCATCATGATTCTCGCATCCGTCGGGGAAACTCAGGATGTGTCTGAGCGCGCCCGAATCTGGAGGCAGAAGGGGAACGAAGTCAAGACAAACCTGGTGAGAGATGGCCATGATCACACAATGCCCTGTCCTAAGTATTCATCGTAGAAACTGCTCCATGTTGTTTTCAACCGCGAGATGTCGCTTCCCCGGTGGCTGGTAGCGGTCGATATTGCAGTGGCGCGGATGGCCCCCGGTGACCAATACCCGGACTGGGAGGCTATCACCACGCAGGACGTATCCGCGAACCCAAATCATCCTTGGCTACCGCCGCCACCAGCTGGTGGCGACATTTCGGAGGCCGGCCACCAGGAGACCGACAATGCCTCTGGCGCCCCGTTCGAAAGTGACATGGGTGATGCCAGCGACGGTGATGATGAGAGCGATATACCATCCATTGCGCCGCTCACAATTGACGAGGAAACAAAAGCTGGCATCCTCCACCACGGAGAAGACCAAGATACACAGATGACCGCCGAGGATGAAGGGACCGAGACGGCCGACGGGACGACAGCCGGAGTAATCGTTGAGGATGTGCCTGCGAAAGCCGATAAAGGAAAGGCGAAGGCGGCCGACGAATATCCGGAGGATGCAAGACCCAAAGCAAAAGGACCACTACGAGTGACGCAGTGGCCTGAATCCGATGGCGGGGCCAACTCGAGGGAGCCGCAACGTGGAAGAAAGCTCACACGGCAGAAGGCAGGGAGTTCGTCCAAGACCCGCGTTCACTCCACCGATAGCGCCGACGATGCCTCTGACGACGATTCCTTGGCCGACGAAAATCCATCACCGTGCACCAATTGCGTGCTGAAGGAGAAACGGTGCATTCCAAGACCAAATGCAACGGCCTGCGCGCAATGCAATTTGTGGAAGGTAAGGTGCTCGCTGGTCGCCAATCGAGCAAGGTCGGTTTCGAGAGCGCCGAGTCGGTCGCGCTCCCGGCCACGAGCAAAGACGCCTGCACCCACATCCGCCGAAGGTGTGACGCCGAAGGCCCCAACACGCCGGCGTCGCCGCCAAGCCTCGCCATCCCCAACGCCATCCGCTGGTCCTTCTAATCCCATCAGAAAAAGCAATTCCCCGCCTCCAAAACGACCTCGCCGACAACGCAAAGTATCGGCCCCGCAGGCGCCATTGGCAGGGCCGTCGAAGCCGATCTACAGTCGGTCGTCAAGCAAAGCGCCGAAGCGCGCCGGCGGTGCAAAGGTCGCACGTGGTAAGGGGCCGATCATAGTGTCAAATCATAATAATGTCGAATTGCAGTGTTTGTTGGCGTTGAAGTGCCAGGAAAAAACAAACGGCATGTGGTTCCATCAGCGGTTCCAGGCAGCACCCATAGCTCATCTGCCAACTCCGGTACAAGCACGCCAAGCACTATTTCAAGGTTTCCACCAGCTAACCCAGCCATCTTCGAGCTCATGCGCGAAAACACGGAACTACGCCGTCGGGTCCGAATATTGGAGACGGGGCTGGAAACGTTCGGGGACATACTGAAAGAGAAGTTTCCAGATCTTGGCAACGCTGGCCTCCAATTCCCTTTTGCAGCAACGACTACATCGGAGTCCAATGCCGAAGAGGCCCCCCAGACGCCGCCCGGTGAAGCAAGGTCGCCGGTGGGCTCTCCTACCCCTCAAGCAATTCCTGCCCGCCCTCCCGCACGACCGACGTCTCCCGGACCCACAATGTTACAAGGCGTACACTACAACCCTGTCGACATGCGGCCCGTTTATTCGACTGGCACCATGTCAGCAGTACCATCGGCCGATGGTACCATTGTCGAGACCAGCACCGCGTCGGTAATGCCTACCACAGAAATTCCCATTCCCGTCGACATCGTTATTCAGCCAAACTCCGAGCATCTTCGCACCGTCACACCTGCCACACCTTCACCACAGGCCGTGGCACCGAACAATACGCAAAGTGACCCCCGGTGTGGTGATGAAGACGTACGATCTGAGCTACCGGCCCAGCTGCTGGCATATCACCCAGCATCCACGTCGGATATTGCCACGATGCCAATGTTGGCACCTACGTCAAACACAGAGCACATCGATACCGGGCATTGCCCACCTTGTGCATCGGCCGACGGCGATGCTATCATGCAGGGAGCCGAGGAAATGGGTGCATCCGACACCGCCGACGCACCGGCCGGCCCAAGTGACCTCGAACCAGCCGATAACATGGTGGTAGATGGGGCTCTTGTTGTTGGCGGTATCGATGAGGAAGGTAATGTGTCACATCCTTCCAATATCCGCTCCAAACATCTCACCCATACATTTAAGCTTCAATGATCACAATTGGTCAGAACATGGACACTGACGTGCCGGCGGAGGGAGCATCCGATAGTCACAAGACATTTTAGCTTACTGTGTATCGGACGACATGAGTCAGTGTAATGTACTTCGGACGCAAACGTTATATAAATGTTATGCTTTTACTTGTCGATCTTGCGCTTTTTGAATTTGCGTTCCGGTGTCACTATGTCAGCATCTGGAGGAGCGGGAGGCCGCCGAACCCGGTGTGATCGTCTTGGCGTATCTAAAATAACCCCTTCCCCACATCCACCCGGGCCTTTCATCGTATTTGGGCCATCGCTCGGTGCATCGGGCACGGCCGCCGAACGTATGGTCGGTTTAGAACCGCCCACCACCTTTGTGCTTCTCTTTCTCATCGGCAGATTTGCCGGCCGAAACGTGGTACCGGTTTGGATTGCTTGCATTGCTCGTGCATTTGTATTTGCTGTATGATTTTCTTTCCACGACGGTCAATATTCTACATATCAGGAAGGGGAGCAAGCAAGACACACCTCCGACAGTTGGCCCTGTCACAGGAGCAGTGGCTCCATGCCGTTGTTGGCTTTCCCCTTTCGGGGATATGCCATTTCTATCATCGGGCGCATGTCCGCCCACTCGCGATGCTTGATCTTCAGCAGGGGCTGTGTGCTTTCCATCAGCGATCTTTTTTTCACCTTCTGGGCCAGATGCAGTTGTTTCAGCGGCACTCCCTGTTCCATTCTTCTTGACCTCTGGGCGCCTGACCTTCCGAGACATAGGTTGCCCATCCCGATCTGCATTTTGTGCCATAGAGGACCTCGGCTCATGGATGCTGGCGGCATGTGATGCCGTCTTCCTCGGCGGCGTAATCGTCCCGGTATTATCGGCTGCTTCCGTAGTCTTCTGGACGTTTTTCCCACTCTTCTGGGTGGGCTGTGTAACTCCTTTGATCACCCTTGATGCATTCGCGGAGGCATCGGATGCTGTCTCTTGAAGGATCTGCTGTTTCCCAATGCTAATTTCTGCGGTCTGTGTGACAGGCATTTTTAGCGCTGATTTCAATGGTTTTCCTGTGCCTTGCTGATCATGCTGCGCGATATTTGCCTCCGGGACGCTCTTTTTCCGGACGATCGGAACCTCCAAGTATGCACGATGGACCTCACGCTCTGCAGTCCGATGTTAATCTAAATGCATCAGGTAAAGTTCTGAATACCTTCGCTCTCATCTTGGTTGGTGTGCTCTATGCCGCCGATGTTATGCGCTGTGGCTGCCGATGGTCCTGGCGTGGGATTCCGAGGCACGGCCGTCTTCTCTGCATTGCGCTGCGCCGCCAGTCGCTCTTTCTCCAGTTGCACAATCGACTTTGAGTCTTGCCGAAGGGATAGCGTTGCATCCGATCCGCCTGTCAGCTTAGCTTTTGATTTGTCCCCTGGTGTCTTTGGTTTCGGGACTTGCTGCGGAACCCCTTTTTTAGATTCACAATTTTTACGGCCAGCGATGGACCCCGCGGTATTTTCAACCACCGTCTCAATGGTGCTGGATGGAGGTGCCGGCTCTTTTTCTTTGCCTTTTCCTTTCGGAGCCTTTGGTTGCGCCATTTCCTTTAGTGGCAGTCGTGGAACATCGGGACTAATGCCCGCGACATTCCCTAGCTCTGCAATATGTTTTGTCACCAATCGGACCATTTCCCACTCATGATACATACCTTCATCTCCCAATATTCGGTCCCCTCCTGCGTCATTTCCATTGGAGTTTTCCGCCACTGGAATTGGCACGCCGTCGGAATTGCGAGACCGTGCGACACTATGGCTGCCCAATTTGGACGCATCGGTATGCCCTTCGGCTTCCGACTCACTTTCGGCATCGGCATCCTCTCCATCTAACTCATCCACCGGCGCAACTAATTTGTCTCCATCTAGCCAATACCTGAATTGAAATATGTCGTTTGGGTGCTTTTCTTGTCTGCTGCGAATAAACTCCAGAAATACAGTAGCTTCCTTGACTGACATATGGCTCGGATCATCGGGGAATTTAAAATTCCTCGGAAGGTGTCGTGCATCGAAAAATCTGTGCTGAAGTGCCCTCAGCTTTTTAAACGGGGCGGAAGCCTTTGGCTTCCCACACGTGTCCCCTAGCAAATTATCCAGTTAATGTTTAGCCGTGCAACATAATATTTCTCACTGTAATGTGCGGTTAGGAACCCCCGAACCAGCCCCTGTTTGTCGGCCCGAGAGGCCTTCCCAATCTCCGGTATCCATATACATCCATCGGCATCGGTGACACGCTTGACTAGCTCTTCCCGCATGCTTCCCGGCCGACCTCTTCTTTTCGCCGATTTTGATTCTTCCCCTTCAGCCTCGTCACCGTCAGCCTCTTTTTCAGGGAAACATTTAAGAAGATATTCATCGAATGAATCAAGCATCTCTTTGCTTGCTTCAAATGTCGGCCCATCAGCGATAATGTTGTTGAAGTCATATCTATTCATCTTTAGCAAAGGAATATCCGAGAATCATAAATCGTACTTCTCCGCAAATACATCACCAGACGCGTCCTTGTGTCCAGCCAGAATTACCATCCTGAGACCCCCTTTTTTCCACATCTCCTCTGCAAATCCCTTCATCACTTTATAAACCCCCTTAGTGGCAAAGCTGTATCCGGTCAGCTCCAACCTGGCAATTCAAGTGAGATTTTCCTCACCGATTCTGCGCATCGGCGGGCGCGCCTCTTTGATTCCACTCCTCAGCAGTTTTTTCAGCAGCAGTAATTGCTTCGGGAGCCAAGGTCGATATGAGCAGACTGAGGGCCGGTTGATAATATTGAATGTTGGTTTGCCCCGCGGGCACCCCGAAATGACTGGCCATTAGCCCCTTTAACTCGGCCTTATGCGTCTCACGGATAACCGCCCGAGCATTCCATTTGTTACCAATCCGAATGGCATTATCTTTACCTGCCTTTCGGCCGCCTCGGGCATGCATCCACCGGAGGTACAGCTAGCATTTGACATTAGTGTCATTTTTCAATGTCAGT
Source organism: Afroboletus lepidellus (assembly GCA_038094355.1). Lineage (NCBI taxonomy): Eukaryota > Fungi > Basidiomycota > Agaricomycetes > Boletales > Boletaceae > Afroboletus > Afroboletus lepidellus. The sequence continues at coordinate 1,694 of JBBPUA010000040.1, read as the reverse complement.
AAGAGTGTTACCTTCAGGTTCGCGGACAACTCATGGGCTCCCATACCCTGGTGTGCGTCCAGTTCTCGTAGCTCTTCTACTATTCCTTTCCAATGCGCTTTATGCTCCTTCCTGTTGGCTGCCTTCCATGAATCCCATCGATCGGTCAAGAGCTTCAGGACTTCATCTTCAATTCCCCAATGTTGACCTCCATCAGCCGATGGCTCCCCTGTAGGTTCATCGGCAGCCTCGTCATCATTTTTGGAATGGGCATTCTCCTGACCAGCTTCCCCATGGTCTGCTGCATTCCTAGCGGGCTCCATCCTCGATTCTTCGGCCTCCATTGCCTCTACTCCATGAACGGCAGCATTTGCTGGGTTGGTCGGTAGGTTGCCATCGGGTTCCGACTCAGATTCAAGGTCACCAAACTCGGTGTCCTGATACTCAGTCTGAGCAATAATAGATTCCGTGTCAGACATGATGGAGGGTCAGATTGTTCGGAATTTGGGTTGCTGGTTGATGTCGCTGCGTGTTGATGGGGACCCGTTGTATTCCTCATGCGCCATCCCAGTATGGTCTAAGTCCAGCTTAGTATCCAAACAACATAGCCGACATAACATAACAATACATTTCCATCGGCAAAATCATTTTTTCAGGGATAACTATATTGTCGGCAATGCCAGGGCTTCCATTGCATTATGTAACTTTGTCGGGAAAGCATGTGAATTTCAAATGAGGGCTTATTGCATCATGGCCGTTTTGGGTTGCAAGAGGCATTGAAGTCAATTCCCATATTCCTTGATAACCATGCCTAAGCATCAGACAACTAGAAAGATCAATATAACAAAAGTAACCCGTATGGGGTGGGTTACAAAATCAACTTCAAGGGGAGAAAAGGCCAAGCTTGTGAAGATTCCTAGTGAACCAGTTCAAAGAGAAGACACTCCGAGGACGTCACAAAGCCCGACCAAAGCAACCCCATCAAAATCTGGACTCAAAGGGATGGATAGTCCCCGGAGTGGTTATTTCGATCCATCTCTGGAATTCCAGGATATTCGGCCACTACACCTGCCATCCAAAATGGTTTGATGACTGTCAATATGTGCCACATTTATTAATATGAGTTTGCAGACGGATAATGACTATCTCAAGGAATGGATTCCTTATCAACAGGAGTTTCTTCAAACAATGCTTGACATGGAAGCCCCGCCGAACCCTAGGATATGCTGTGTCTGCAAGGCCGATGGTGTTTACAGGTGCTCCGATTGTTTTGGCTCCCCGACATTTTGCACCTCATGCACCCGGGACCAACATCGACACAATCCATTCCATCGGATCCACCAGTGGACCGGTCGATTCTTTGAGCAGAGCTCTTTGCAACTGGTATATAATATCGTCGGGACAAAGTGAATTGCTGACAAAAATGATCAGGCCGGATTGGAGCTAAGCTTGGAGCATAGTTCGGACAAATGCCCCTCCAGCAATAGACCAGCTCCAATCAGTAAGCAAAAATATGATCCGCAGATGGATGAGAATGAATGGGAAGATGTCGATGCTACACCCCTGCATCTGAGGCCTCCTCCACATCGGAACTATCTTACTGTGATAGATGTCACCGGTGTCCATTTCATAACTATTAATGAATGCTGCTGCCCTGACTCACCGGAAACCCACATCCAGCTTTTGAAACACAAACTCTTTCCGGCGACCATCAA